>JAUEKU010032129.1:0-14293 GCA_032274805.1 Gypsophila paniculata | reverse complement strand
CACTTAGTTCTTAGGAATCAATATACATGACTAAATTCACCCTCAAAATCCAACATTAACATCACCACCACCTTCATCCACTACCATAAAATTGATGTTGTAGAATAAAAATTAATAATTTGATGGTTTAATGACTTATTTTACGAATTAATTTAATTGAAAGTTAAATATGGTCATAGCATAGACTAATTAAAAAGTTTAGGGGTATATTGTGGAATATAAAAAATGTAGAGGTATATCGTAGAAAACCAAAAAACACAGGGACATACGATGAAATTTTCAATAATAAATTTATCAAACTATATACTCGTACATACGAAAAGAGAACAATTGAATATTTGCACATTCTCAAATATAACTATATAAGTGTAACCATGTCCTATAAAATAATGTCTCGTTAGGTATATTTAAAAATTTGTGCGAAAATCGAAGTAATATTATACTCGTATATAGGAATAATGTGACTTTATTTATATTGCCAAGACACCATTATAAAGATTAGTGCATTATAAATTGATCCCAAAGTTGTTTGATGGTGTCCACGAGTAGCTCGTGGCCTTGTGGGTCACATTGTATATATCCTAAATCAACAACTATAAAGCAACAAATTAAATCAATAGATCAAACCACCTTTTCTATTGTAATTTTTGTAAGCTAAAATCACAAACAACATCAATTCATCAATAATGTCACATGAAAATAATGCAATTCAAGTAGTAGTGTTACCATACCATGGCCAAGGTCACATGAACACCATGGTCCAATTTGCCAAAAGACTTGCATGGAAAGGTGTCCATGTTACCATAGCCACTACATTCAACACCATCCAACAAATGTTACCCAACATCTCATCCTACAAGTCCATCACCCTGGAGCCCATTTACGACGACACCGACGAGTCCACACTCCACATCAAGGACCGTATGGCCAGGTTCGAGGCTGAGGCAGCCTCGAACCTGACAAAAGTCCTTAAGACTAAAAAACAGCAGGCACTTAACAAAAAGTGCCTGCTGGTGTACCATGGGAGCCTAAACTGGGCCCTTGTTGTGGCCCACCAACAAAATGTGGCGGGCGCTGCTTTTTTTACTGCAGCGACCGCCTCGTTTGCTTGTTACTATTATTTGCACCAAGAGTCCCAAGGTAAGGGTGTGGGACTTGAGGAGTTGCCCTCAATTTTGCCTCCTCCAAAATTGATTGTACAAAAGCTTCCTAAGTCATTTTTAGCATATGGTGACAATAGTTCACATACTACTAACATGGGTCTTCATCCTTTGGTTCTATGGCTCTTGAAAGATTATGGCAATAGTGTTCAAGCTGACTTTGTTTTACTCAATTCATTTGATAAGCTTGAAGAAGAGGTAATATTATATTTTGCATTCCGTGACTGTTATTTGACTCGTCTTATCATAAGTTATGATAAAACAATTGTACGTGACAATTTGTGTCATATCGAACTTGTAGTTAGCTCTGGAGCCCAACTAGGCAGCAAAAAGTCTGTTATTGGGCTGATCTAACCATAAGTTGTGTTAATCTAATCCTACGTGACAATTTGTGTTTTATCGAACTTGTAGGTAGCCTTGATTAGATCCGCGAAATTCTAAAATGAACCAAGGTCACGACTAGGAGGAGAAAGCGTTCAATTCATTAGATTAGGTCGTGTTTTTGGAGTTTGGTATTGATATGTGAATACATGTAACCATTGTAGGCGATCAAGTGGATATCAAACATATGTTGTGTGAAGACAATTGGGCCAACAATTCCATCAACTTATCTAGATAAACAAATTGAGAATGATGTTGATTATGGTTTTAATCAGTACAAGCCAACAAATGAAGATTGTATGAAGTGGTTGAGCACCAAAGAGGCTAACTCTGTGGTGTACATTGCATTTGGTAGCGTGGCTCGATTGAGTGTCGAGCAAATGGAGGAAATCGCAAAAGCCTTAGATCATAGTCCTGCGAGTTTCGTGTGGGTGGTTCGAGAGACGGAACAAGAGAAGCTACCCATTGATTTAGTTAAGAAAATATCGGGAAAAGGCATGGTCGTGCCATGGGCGCCACAATTGGAAGTGCTAGCACATGATGCGGTGGGATGCTTTATGAGTCATTGCGGCTGGAACTCGACGATTGAGGCTCTGAGCTTTGGGGTGCCGATTTTGGCTATGCCGCAATTCTTGGACCAATTGGTTGACGCTCATTTTGTGGACCGGGTTTGGGGTGTGGGAATCACACCTACGGTCAATGAGAATGGTTTGGTGACTGGGGAGGAAATTAATCGTTGTTTAGACGAAATGATGGGTGGTGGTCCGGAAGGGGAGAAAATTAAGAAGAATGTCTCGATGTGGAAACAATTGGCGAAGGAGGCATTGGACAAAGGGGGAAGCTCTGATAAGCATATTGACGAGATCATTGAATGGCTTTCGTGTTCTTAAGTTTTCACCCTTCTATATGACTGCAGTAGAATACTCATTTTTGTACGTTTTAATAAAAAAATTTCTTAAGTAAAACGATTTCGCAATGACTTCAACATGAGGAATAGCTTCTTTTGTTCCCTTGTTTGTTATGTCACTAGTCTCGGACTCTCAGTGTACTATGTACACAGAACGTAACTTTCAGACTGGAATGAATGAGACTTAACAAGTTGCGCTCTCACACCACTGTATTGTTCCTTTGGTTTTGCTTTTTGGCAGTACGGTGGCTTTTGCCTAAAATTAATTTAGTTGGAGAAAGATAAGAGTAGCCGAGACGAAAGGAAAACAAATACTATACTTCATAAAAATATCATAAAAATTATTGATTACAACTTCGGTTCAATCAATATGACAGTTTGATACAAAGCAGAAACACAGATACAAGATACAACATGCTACATTATGCATCCCACAAACAACCATTATCGGCCACCCGAAGATCCCCAACACCGAAAAAAAAGCTCTCTAGAAATAAGGGAACGCAGAAACGGAGATAATTTGAATAAAGCACAAAAATTACAGGAGATACAACTATATGCAATCAGTAAAAGGATGTACAAATAATAAGCAGCAACTAAGGTCTGTTCAATTTCCCGGGATGTAAATCAGCTCCACGATGGTGATGATGGTCTGTACAGGTAGTCCTGGGACGTTGACACACCGTAGTTCAAATCCAGATTATGTAGCTGTTCCATCAGTTGAGATCGTCGCTCCTTGAAGAAGTCAAGCCTTGTTGTTAATTCTACTAATGTTGATGATGCTACTGATGGCTGCCTCGGAAAATCCAATACCTGCAAGTTGGAATCCGATATAAATGCTTTCAGTTCCGTTATGGTACATTTTCCGATAAAAATCAGTCCATTTGTTCAAATAGAAATTATCAAGGAGCCGAAACTCGTATACTATTGTCAAGGTTCCACATTAAAACGTGAAATATAAAAATTTGAGAAAGCAACTAGTTATACATTTTCCGATAAAAATCAGTCCATTTGTTCAAATAGAAATTATCAAGGAGCCAAACTTGTATACTATTGTCAAAGTTCCACATTAAAACGTGAAATATAAAAATTTGAGAAAGCAACTAGTTATACATGTGCACACAAGTATCTCCCCGTGCTCTTCCAGAGAGTCGCCAACATATACAAAACCAAATATAAAGCACTGCAAAACACAGGGCAGACGTGTTACCTCTGCTACCCTAGAAGTGGATGGCATGGAGGAAGAATCGACGGAGCCAAACTCATCCAAAGGCATCCCGTTGGATGCTTCAATGATTTTTAAATCTCTAAAGTTCGTGGACTCGAGTGACTGCTTTCGAGGTGGCCTATTGCTGCTTCCACCACCTACTATTTGTCCCTTGATGTGATTCCATTCAGGGGGCAGTGATCCATCCTACATCAAATCCATTGTTTAATATCATGTTATTCCCCTGTTGTCTACAGTTTAAACTGAATACATATATCTAGGCTGTTTAACAGTTTCCAAGGTGTTAGTGCATGCTTATGATTTATGAAGCTGAGCAAAGGGCAAGAGACGGTAACTGCACCTTTTGACAGTTCAGAAAGAAATCTATACTTTTTCGGGCAGAAATGGCGTGATAGCCAGCAAACCATCCAAAGAAACCCCAAAGAGTAATTTGATACGGAGTATTAAGTTTGGCTATTAGCATACCATAAGGTTTGGATTAGCATATCATGTGAAAGATGTGTACCTCATTTCTTTGTTTTCTTTCATGATTACAGAAGGCCAAAGTACTATCAAAATCTTGCTGACGAATTCTCCTGTTTTCACGAGAAATTAAAATTAATAAATATATGTGAAGAATATAACAAGAGATACTTCAAGCCAACGACATTTCTGAATGAGAAATAACACAAACGAGTGACTTCATTCTTAACCAACATTCATAAGCTCCCCTTTACTTTATGGAAAGTAAAAAAAAACAAGACTAATGCTTGTTAATTTTAGCCATACACTGCTCATACACTCGACAAATCAGCAGACTGATATATCCCTCACTTCTTTTGGTAACTTCAGCTCACAAGAAACTAATTCCAGAATACTTTGTATTCATCATGCCCATTCAAGCGTAAGTCCAGATCACAACCACAAAGAATGTCCATTGACATGATACAGTTGATATCAAAACAGTCACTGCGCATATTAATCTCAAAGTTCCATTACATGCTCGTAGAGCCCAGTGGTTGAACACCTCATATTTGCAGATTGGCTTCGCCAATAATGTACTCAGTATCAGATAGAACAGTTAGTTTACTATTCTCATGGGGGTTAAGCATAGAAATCCTAAGCAATGGTACATAAGCAACAACAGATCAGCCACTATTTATCTAAGCAGCAACTCAAGCAACCAGCAAAACAAAATATTACAGACCATCAACATACTTGCATTACCCCATCCTCACCAATGCCGCTTTCCCAGAAAAAAAAAGGAGAATAAGAGAGACCACCATCATACCTATCTGATGCATCAGACAGTGACCCAAATTGATTTTGTCGTTGCTGATTGAGTTGATGGTGCAGTTCAGCCACCTTTTGTTTCAGCCTTGCTACATCTGCCTCAGCAAGAGCAATTTCCTCAAGCTCAGCCCTCGTCTTTGCATACAATAGATCATAATTATTGTACATCCAAGATAAAATAAACCAGGAGAGCATCACAAAGATTAAAGTGTAGCAAAATATACTGACCTTAGAATCCATACCCCGAGAACTTGAAAATTGACCAGAAGACATGCTTAGACCAACTTCCAGAGCAGCTCTAAGATCTCTTTCAGCTTGCAGCTGCTCCTGCAGTCTTTGAACCTGAAGCAATAAAGTTTGTAAGAAAGTAGCCGATACTCCTTTACACATTACAACTTGTCAGCATAAGATTACTAGATTATATAAAATGGACTCCCTAAATCACAAGATATATCCCTTCAAAAATAGAAAGTAAATAAAATTGTAGAAATTTTAGCATAGTTTAAACAGATTATTAGCAATAAGACACCAAGTAAAAGACCTACTGAAACAATAGGGAAAAAAAAAAAAAAAAAAAAAAAAAAAAAAAAAAAAAAAAAAAAAAAAAAACATACATCTTGCTCAAGTGCTAAACGGCGCTCATGCAGAGCCTGTTTTCTTCTTTCCAGACTAGCTTGTAATATTGCATTACCGCGAGCCTAAAAGATCATGTATAAAATAGAATCAGCAGTTTCCAAATTTGAAAGTAGTGCATAAATATGTTTCCGTAAGATGTTTTCCCTATACCTCTTTCGCAATCCGGTTTCGCAAGTCATTCTTCGTTATTTCAAGCCTCTGGATGGCAAGTCTGCAGGCCAAATAAAATTAATGGTGATGAAGTTAACGGGCAAGATCAATCAGCAAGAACTTGGAAAGTTGCAGCAAAGGAATTTACAGCATGACACTAAAATGTAAGGAGATCAAGCAACTATCTCACAACAGGAAACAGAAATGGGAGCGTTGAATGGAAAGAAGGAAAGAGAAGGAGGGCACTTACTCTTCCTCTCCTGAAGAGTCGATTGACTCCATAGATAATGTTTTACGGGCCTGTTATGATAAGAAAAAGTATTATTCAAACACGTAAACTGATAATTTGCCAGGAGATGTAAGATGTTTATACTGAGCTTCGGCTTAACAACATAAAATTGACAGCAACGACAAAGGGATATATTGAGCACCATCATCATAGCTAAGCCTTAATAACAAATGATTTGAGACGGCTAACATCAGTTGCACCTTTGACAATTAAAAAAGAAAAAAGTGAAAACATGAACAAGGAAAAAGATAAACAAATAAAGTGATGTAATAAATATATGCCGAATGTAAACAAAAGTTTGAGAAAGACAGTTAAAAAAGACTCAAATAGATCGTTTGAAAAATCGGAAATTAAAAGTAACATTCCTAATAAATGCAATTCAATTCCAAAATCCACAAGGGTATTTTCCCTCCACAATACTCTATGATGTGCAATCAACAACATTCCTAATAAATGCAGGATAAAGACCTAACGAAATCAACTTGCATATATGGCATGCAGTATATAAAATTTCTGATGAGTAACTTGCACTAAATCGCATAACCAAATCCACTCACATATATGATATGCAATCAAAATCAGTTAATTGCAGGGAACAAAAGGCAGACAGCAAAGAGTAGTGAGAAGAAAAAATGAGACAAGCTATACAGTAGAAACAAGAGATGAGAAGAAAAAATGAGACAAGCTATACAGTAGAAACAAGAGAAGAAAAGATCCAGAAGAGCACAAGGGAGTCGAGCAAACTTACAGAGCTTCTGCCCCAAAAAGTCGTCCGCTTTACGTTTGAACCTGAAAGTTTACCGGTTGATTTCTCAGCACTTGATTCTGGGCCAGAGATAGGTAAAGGAGGTCCAGGATCCCTTGATAAAAGAATCTCCCCCATTGAACGATAAGTTTCTCCAGTTGTAACCACCGGACTTCCCATCACATTATTTGAGTTTCCTCTTGCTTTTACTGGTGTATTGTGTTCGCTTTCCTCACAATTAGACTCTCTAAATGATTGAGGATCTTTTCGAGGTTTCGAATTAGCAGATGAAGCGTGATCGCCTCTAGATGATCTATCAGAATCATCACCTCCAGGAGCCTGAACCTGAATACCAGCAATGAAAGTATTATAAATCTCCAAGTTATCTTATTCGTGGAATAAGTTTAACCATTCAAGCATTCGAAATACTCAAAAAAAGAAGGGAACACAGTGATTCAAAGAAATTGGAGGAATGATCATTTGATAAACCCTTCAGGTAATGGATGAGTCCCAATAGCCAAACATAACTTCATAATATCGAATATTTCAAATTTCAAAATGGAAAGCAGGGGACCTTATAGTCATACAGGTCACTGCCAGCATAGCCACTGCTTTCACTAAGTTTACCACTCAACACACGTTCTTGGTCATCATCAGTTTCATGGTCTGCTCCATTTTCCTTATTATTATGATACCCATTTTCATTAACAATCACACTCTCATCATCTGTTGAATCATCACTACCACTGTTATCAATCCGGGACTCAGCTGAAATTGAGCATCTCTGTAATCTATCATCCTGAAAAGAAGGTAATGCACAAACTCAGTTAGCAAAACTAAGCATGAAGGATTAAGAAACAGGCAAATGACTCGGGTAAAAATCGAACATGATTTATTTAGAAGAGAAGACCGAATCCAACTCAAGAATGATTTCCTCTTATGTACTAAAGCAAGAATACAAACCTACGGCAAATAAAGTAAGTCAATACCCTCTCAAATGGATGGTCCATTTCCAATCAAAGGCTCATAACTTCATCTTCAATGGTCAATGTGATCTAAAGGTGTTAATTAAAACATCTAAAGTAATGGAAGGATGGAGGTGGAGAGTGAATCGACGGCGTCTAGTGTCGAAAATATTCATACAGACAATTGAGAGAAACTTACATCAAAGATATTCTCATATTCTTCCAGAAGAGTTGTGATGATTGCGTGGGCATTATTAGCAGCATTTGCGGCAGCCAGGAGCTGAGCTGAATTATCACCATTTGTATCAAAGTCATCATCCAGTTCACACTCACCGGCTAAAAGAGGGCGTAGAAGCAAAGGTGCCATGCAAGCAGCAACAGCAGATGAGTTCATGCGATTATCAGAGGCACGAGATGCAATAGTGTGCATCATTCTCAAAATTCTGCAATGAATAAATAGGAATTAAAAAACGGGCAAGAATATGTCCTGATCCCAACAAAT
Source organism: Gypsophila paniculata (assembly GCA_032274805.1). Taxonomy (NCBI): domain Eukaryota; kingdom Viridiplantae; phylum Streptophyta; class Magnoliopsida; order Caryophyllales; family Caryophyllaceae; genus Gypsophila; species Gypsophila paniculata. Next base: position 6,058 of record JAUEKU010032129.1, on the reverse strand, counting down.
GCTTCAGAAAACCTGCTCAAGAGGCATAAAACATATAGGCCTTGTTTGGATAACCAAAATGGAGGGAAAGGGATGGGAGGGGGAAAGAGAGAAAAGAAAGAGAGGGAGGGGAAGGGAGAGTCATGTCGTCATCCCTCTAAATCTTGCCATTGGAGGAAGGATGACAAAAGGAGTTGTGGCAAGGATTTGGAGGGATCCAATTTCCTTCTCCCTCCTTCCCCCTCCACCCATTTTTCTATTCACACAATGGAAAATCTCCCCCTCCCTTCCCCTTCCCTCCCTTTCCCTCTATCCAAACACACCCATAGTGCCAACACAGGAAACAGGCAGACAGCCAAACTACAGGGAGCTTTCATTATGAATCACAAATAGTTACCAGAATACCAGTGAGACCTTCATATAGCATCAGATTACCTTTGTAATAATCGTCGGTTTGGTTCTGGAAATGTCTCCAGAATAGCTGATCGCAAAGCATTTACCCGAACTTCCTTACGATCAACTCCTGGCGAACAAAGCAGGTAAAAACAAAATATTGATTGACCGATCACACCGATGCATAGAGGTACGAAAAAGGTAATAGTAACTTGCGACAAGTCAAATGAACTCTATCGATATAACCATATCATTATAAAGCAGCTCGGCCAAAGACAGTAGAGACAATTCCCAAAAATTTATTTAAAGCCAAAGGTGTATCGGAACACATCTTTAAAGCATGAAAACTACAACAGAAAATGGTATAAAATTATAAATGCTTTAAAAATTACCTAAACTGTACATGACCATGAAAGCTAGATAAACAACTAGAAACCAATACCGTCGAAAGTAATAACATAAAAGAAATGTTTCATATTATAAGAATTGGCATGCTTAACTTACTGTAAGCCTCGAGCAATGCAGTACAGCAAGATGCTGGAACTGGGGATGAAGGAAGTTCACGAAGAACGTGCTGCAAATCATAAATTAACAACTTCAATATTGTGCCAACTCACAATCTCACATAGCTCAGCAACGACCATCAATCACGGAAATCAATAAATACCTTCACGCAGTCACCAACAACATGCGCATCCTCATCAGGATCAAATTCATTTTTGCCTGGAAAACATACCAAATTCGAAAAAGATAAACAAAAACTTGGATACCAAGATTAAGAAGAAAAAGACATGTACAGCATTGACAAAAGGAATATTGCCGCTAAATAAGATATTACCATGCTCATAATCTTGGACTCTGCGCTCCACCTCTTCAACGTCTGCAGACTGCCGTAAAATTCCTTCAACTTTAATCCCTACAGAAAATTAGGACACCATAAAGTTATGTAATTGCCTCAAAAAATGACATCTTTTTGGCTGAAGTTAGCATGGACGAGAAGAGTAATCAGCAGTATTTCAACCTTAATTGCCCGAACATTTTAACCGAAAATAAATAAATAAATAAAAATTTTAAGAACGTATAGTTATATTTGAGTCGCACTCAACTCAGAAGGTCATTGCACTACCAGTGTTATAGAGCAGTGGAGTACTCCGTAGTACATAAGATAGTGGCTCTGCAAAGTGGAAGTCAATAAAAAGAAGAAATGGAATACCAATTAACTTACCATAAGTTTCAAGAAATCGAAGAGCTTTCTCCAGAAAAGATGGCCCCCCATCAATATCCTCCAAAGCGAGCAAAATTGGTCGTCCAACAACCAATGATTTAACAAGACGCTTATCCCTCCCTGACAGAACTAGAAAAAGCATTTCTTAAGTGAAAACGAACAGCGGCACTCTAAACAAGAATAATGCCCCTAAAAGAAAAACTACACCAAACGGACCATTGAAATTAATAACTATGAGTAATTAATCACAAAGTGAAGGAAAAAACACCAACATTGACTAAAAGTTCCATCAATAGCATCAGTAGTGTCATTACGAAAAATTCCATTATGGCCCATCACAAGAGCAGCACTCGGTGCTTGTGCAAGCGCTTGCTCCAATGCTGTCTTCCATTCATACAAGTCCTCTGATGTCTCGGCCTAAAAAAGTCACAAAATCAATAAACAGTTACATTTCTACCTTTATTCCGAACATCTTGGCATGAGCAAGATTTCCACGACTCTGCAGGTCGGAAGAGAGATTGCTGAATGCCATTCGTTACATCGACTATCAATCATCATCCAGAAAACATGCTGTCAAAAAATACCTTCAGTGTAAAAGCTCGGCCGTCACGCCCATCAGGAAAAAGCACCGTCAACAGCTTCTTATCCTCTCGTACAACAACACTGTAAATGGAAAAGACTCACATAGTGGGCAAATCCTTGAATATAGCACAAAAAGACAGCAAAGGAAACATTCACCTACCTTCCAGAGTTATTTAAATCAATGCCACCCAAGGTTAGATTCACTTCTCCACCTCTCTGAGGAAGGGCACTCTAAGAAACCACAGAAATGTATAACTATCAAGTCCAAATGACACTACATAATGTTTAATATAAACCAATGTTGTTCGTTCAAAATACTGCAAAAGGCACATGGACACGAAGTACTTAAAAAAGCATGTCAAAGCAAGATAAGAATCTAAGGCTCACAGGATCATTTTTGAAAAACACTAATGAAGTGCGAGTCAGGATGAACCAGCGTTTCTTCCAAGACTTCCAACCCAGGCCTGCAACAATAGGAGAACGAATCAGAGCGGACCAATAGCACCCAAGAGAAACAAGTGGACAAAAACCTAACTAAAGCAGAAAATTTCTGGATTTAATGGAAGCCGAGTTAATGGCTGGGTAAACTAAAGCCGACTTAATCCGTATAAAAAATTAAGCCATAACACTAATCATAAGGTGTCTAGTGAAAATCAGATATCCATTCTAACAAGAATAAGGTTGAATATTTGTCAAACCACACCCCAGTAACAAGTAACCACCCTTCTTTAAAGATGTTGGAGTGATTTTAAATGTTGATATTGAATGGAAGCAAAGTTCAGAAAGTAAATTAAGAACAGAAACAGTTTGCCGACCTTTGGAGGAAATGAAGAGTGGTCCACTCTTAAAAACCTATCAAACAAGTACGCGTATCAGAAACATCAAAGATAGTAAGCATTAGTATTAGTATCAATTATCATGAATGCACTCTTAAATTTGGAACAAAATACATCTGAAAGGAGGACAGAAAATCACGGATTTTACAACTAAGTTTCCTCCTTGCAAGGATTTATTAGCTAAATATATGGTTCAAGTATACAAAGCAGGATGAGCTTATCGTTTTAGCAAGATTTGAGGTATAAAGCTCGCACACTTATCCCCAGGCCACATTACGATGATCAGTTGATAAACATTTCAGGTATACACTTAAAGGCCTTAAACTGAAATTAGGTTACGTTCCACTAATTTAATGGATATGTTCCAAAGAAAGTAATCATATTAGCAGATGATCATCGCTATGTTAGCCGACCCTTAACACGGCATAATATAATGCAACGTGTCTCAGCATCTAAAATTTATCACACATAAATCATATCTTGTCAATCTTCGAGTTATAATTAACGTTTCCATGTTGAGTAGATGTCTTCCCCATCTATAAAAGAACATTCAGCCATCTGGGAAGGGAAGAAATTCTATACACGATTGGTGCCAGACAACACTTGAAAAAATGACCAAAAGATGAAAGCTAACTCAATCTTTGAGCGAGGCTCCTAAATCACCATTATCTTCTCCACGATAAGCAATGCATACGATAACACTTATTGAGCCGCATTCAACTATACCATGAAATCATGAATCATCGTGAACAATCATTAAATTCTTTGGACCAAATTACCATCGACAAAACGATGCCAAATTCACATTTTACTTCACTTACAAAATTAGCTTGCGTCCTATAAAGCCTTGATGATCCAGAAAGATCATCAGCATTCACGTGATAGACGACATTCTTCTACTTAACGAGGACAAGTAATCACATAACGAAACACTCCCACCGAGTCCTACACTCCTACTCCTCCAATCCACTCCACTCCTTCAAATTTCACCAACAATCGAAAATCTCATAGCTAACAAAACAAACCTAATGCCTAGCTACGAAAACACGATAATTATCTTCTTCCATACACAAACTAACAATCATAACCACTACGCATAACCTAAAATCCTAATGTTTAGCTATCAACGGCATCCAACTAGATCAAATTATTCGTAAACCATAACCTAAATCCTCGAAAACACGATAATAATCTTCTTCCATACACAAACTAACAATCATAACCACTACGCATAACCTAAAATCCTAATGTTAAGCTATCAACGACATCCAACTAGATCGAATTATTCGTAAATCACAACCTAAATCCTCGAAACAATCACCTCCAAATCCCGCCGTATCCTTCACACCTCCAACAACTACAAATCATCACTCAATTCATCATCACACCAAATCAAAACCGCAAAAAAATTCAACATTTCAGGCAAACAATCAATGCAACCATCAATCAACGCCACGAAAATCGAACATCACAAAAATAATACTCCGTAATTATATTAGGTAGTAATTTGTACAAAAAAAAAAAAAAGCACTGAGTGAAACAACAAGAAGAAAGCAACTACCGTATTAGTCGAACCGAGCCGAGGACGTTCGAAAGCCGACGCCATTGTTGCACATCAGTAAAATTAATTAAAAAAAAAAAAAGAGTATAATAATATAAACAGTATACGAAATTTATACGTATGAATACATGTATGACTGTATGAAATTAGAGGTAGTATACGGTGAAGAGTGAAGGTGAGTCGACGAGCGAGTCAATCATTGAGTCGACTCGGTGAGAAGATCGGAGAATGGAGGTGCGAAAATGGCGGAAATTAGGGTTTTGAGGTGTGATTGAAAAGTGTGTGTGTGTGTACAAAATTTGAGGGATAAATTGTTGTTTGTTGTTGATGATGATGAAAAGTGCCAACTAAACAAAGTGTGCCAAATAAAAACACAACTGTCCCAACCAATGTTTTTTAAATTGTTATTAATACGGAGTAATAATAATAGCGTAACGGTTGTGTGTGACGGTAGTACGTTTATAACAATCTCGTTAGGACAAAAAATGATTATTTTGGTTTATGGTGAGTAGGTGACATAGACAGCTTAAGCGTTAAATGGTCACTTTTTGTCATAAAGAATCTGTCGTACGATGGTCTCATATGAGTATTTGCGATAATAATAATAATAATTACGAGTATGGTTACGGTATCAAGTTAAAGCATAGTAATGTAGAGGTCTTAAGATAAATTATGGTGAGGTTATTAGTACAATTCAGAGTTCAAGGAAACGGAAAACACAAAAGGCATTTACGAAAAGTAAAAAAAAAATTGTTATTAGATAAAGGTGGATACTTATACTTCGTATTTGGTAAAATGTGTACAAATATCATGAAAATGGTTACGGAAATAGATAGTCACGATTATCAAGTTAAAGGGTCTCACAAAACGTGATTTTGTATAATATGTGTTTTTATTGTTTTGAATAAGAACAGATTTTTAAATAAGATTATAGTAAAATGTATAACGATGTTACAATATTTGTGAATTTTATTTATTACTATTACTATTGCTTAATGAAATGTAGATTAAAATCACAAAATCATTGTATCTTGTGACAAAGAGATTAACTCCTTGAATATGAATTTGTCATGCTTTGAGTGTATTTGATACACTCAAAAAAAAAAAAAAAAAATGATGATTCTCTCCTGCTGGAAAAAAAAAAAAAAAAAAAAGTTTGTCATGCTTTGGTGGGGAAATTTTTAATGCTTAAAGTGTGTGGATTTGATTGAGACAAATATGTATATAGGTAGAATGTGAACATAAGGAAAAAAGAATTACTTCAAGCAACAATTATTATTTGAGACAAAGATTGGTCAATATTCAACCACTAGAGCATTAGAATCAAATCCGACATTTCAAAGAAAATATTAAAAGTTTTTTTTGGTAAAAGACATTTTGGATATATTTAATATTTCGGATCAAATATAGTACAATTAAGTTTATATATATCAAGTTATTTCATTCTTTCGCTAATCATCATAGACTCAAAAACTATTTTAG
>JAUEKU010031910.1:0-14307 GCA_032274805.1 Gypsophila paniculata | reverse complement strand
TGGATTAGCCACTCATAATTACCTTAAATATTCACTAATTATAAGAGAGAATTTTTAGAGAGAGAAGTAATTAGCTATAATAATAATCTGATCAGTCTTAATGAAACTAGGAGGTATATAAATGAATCCTCAAATCCTCCTTCAAAACAAAATAAAAACGAAAATAAAAAGTACAAAATTTCAGTTCTGCGCACCCCTCAAGTGCAGGCTTGAGGGTGCGCAGGAAGGGGCCTGCGCACGTGCGCAAGGGGTCTGCGCACGTGCGCACAGACCTGCGCACGGTGCGCACCTGTTCTGATCTCGGGCTCCAAAATGCTCTTGATCTCCAATGCCTTAGCCAATTTTTGATGTTTTTGGTCTTCTCATCTTACCCTTGACTTTGCTTTGACTTCCCCTTGACTTTACTTTGAGAGTTCTTGTTTTGTCTTGGGTTGGGTTCGGGTTCGACTCGGACCTTGACCTTGACCTTGACTTTGACCTTGACTTTGAGAGTTGACTTTGACCGCTTTAAATAGAATGATTAGCTTCAATCACTTGCTCACTCTTAAGTTCCTCAAAGTTACCTAAAACGGTGCCTAAACGCAAGTTTCTAAAGCTAATAACTCGCTTTTGATATCCCAAAAACGCGTCTCATCAATATGACACGATCAAATTGTAATTTTTGACACTAGCAAGTAAGAATTGTTGCTAACATTTCTTATTTTTAACTAATGAATCCTATCAACTAATCTCGTTGTAACCAAAATTCTTTATACACTTATAACAACGAATTTCTTTATACACTTATTACAATTATTTTGTTCACAATGATATTACGGAATTTTATCCTTTCAAAAATTAATTAAACCTAAAAATAAATAAAATAAAACTAAAAATACAAGTAAACATACTTTGTATAAAAGACTAAGTATTGTGTACAATGCTGGACGCGTACAATGACTTATTTGTGACAAAAAAAAGATCACCTTAATGATCATTTAACGCTTATCATGATCACTTTTAAACCTCTAAAATTAGTAATCTAACATTAAAGTGGTCACTTTTTATTCTAAAGTCGTTGATAACGAACATTTGTGTACATAAAAAGGAATGAGTAAGTCTTATAAAAAATGGTCTATCACTAATAAATTGAAAGACGAGTTTACTGATGCGTAAAAGGTGACTACATTTAGGCTGGTCGTGATCATTATTAACTAAAACGTGATCACCTTTATATATCTAAATAATAGTCACATTATACTCAATTATGGTCACGATCAATCAAAATGTGATCACAATTTATATCTTCAAAAATTCGTCTATCATATTTAGACGGTCTTTTTTAAGATTTTTCTGAAAAGTAATAAATTAACATGTTCCTCAAGAGTGGGCCAACACCAGAATGACGGTGCAGGTTCGCCGCCTACCCCCGCTTTTATTCTTCTCCTGCAATCACAAAAATCCGAATATCCTAAATCACGACAAAATAAAAATAAAAACCCTAACATTCTGGAAAAATAAATAAAATAAAACATTTCAAATTTTTTCTTGAAAATTAAAATTTTGTCTTCAAGCAAAGTATATTTCTTCAATTAATTTCAATTTTAAAAATCATTCATCAACAATTTTCAATTATTATTCATATCGTTGACCAATCAATCAAACTTTGATCACATAACACAAATGAATTTCTAGGGTTTTTCTACAATTTTTTTTTTTTTTTTTGCAAATTATGATTTGTGGTAAATAGTTGATTATTGCGGAAAATTTTAGTTAAGAAATGGTTGTAGCAGCTGGTTCATTGCAATTATCCTCATTTTTAGGGTTTTGCGGTAATCAAGACCGTTCTATTCAATTTAAGGTATTTTAATCGTTCGATTGATCGATTATTTGTTCGTTGTTTTTTTATGCTGTTGATTTTGTTAGGAAGTGTGTTGTTCAAGTTATTGATGATTGTTTTCTTCAGTATGTTGCAGGAAGAGGAAATCAGCATTGTTTGGGAGCTAAATTATCTTCCTGTGCTTCTGTATGTGCTTTATCTGTTGCTGTTAATCTCGTTGCGATGTCGATTATGCGCCTTTTTGTTGTCTTGAGCTTGTGATTTGGGTGGAAGTGTGGAGTTGATCAATGGTTTAGACTTATTTTTAGGTTATGGATCAGTTGTAGATACGAATGAGTGATATGTTCTGGTGACAAACTGAAAAGGTTTCGATAAGTACGCTTATTTGAGTAGGATCAGTGGTATTTGACTCGTATCTGGATGAATAAGTTCGTTTTGACGACCAGTAGTCACCTAATTATGTTACTAAATGAGGCCTGTATTTAACGATACAACGGACTTTCTAGGTCTGACTTTCTACGTCTTGATTTTACTATGTTTTACTGTGGTGAATAAGAAGGAAGTGGTAAAATTTTGGGACTGTAGGCATGTAGCTGCCTAAAGTGGAGTGTTTCCGCTAACTGATTCTTAGTGATTGGTTTGTGGGGAAACTTAAAGGTCTGGTTAAGTACATTGCCAGCTACTTCTGTAAACGTGTGTAGTTGTTGGAATTAGGTGTTTGGAAGAGTGTGTATGAAAATTGTTCGTGCGCCCTATTTGAATGTGTTAAACACTACTAAGGTCGTTTCTTCTATGCTGTTTTGCTCTGTTTCTGTACGATTCTTGTGAGTTACGACTTGGCTACGTATTGTGTGCATGGTCCATATTAACTATTAGAAGTTTTTGATGACAGAGACAAGATTTATGGAGTCACCGTTTATCCACAAGTTTTGATAGGCCAGTCTGTAGCCTGTCTCACAGATGCAGTCTTATAAAATGCAATTCTTTTCTATTTTTTGGCCAAAATGTTACTATTCCCACTGTGAATTCTGCCACCGCTGCATTAGCAAGGTAAGTCTTTTGATTAAGATATTTGGTGATTTAGTTTCAGTCTAAATGAAATCGTTAACTTTTTTGATCACCTGTCACTGACATTGTGTTAAGTAAATGTGCAACAATTTAGCCGAATAACTGAATTCGTGTATAAAGTTTCAAGTCAAATGTATTTTTAGCCATCAAGCAATCTACAGTGGCGATTCGCTATTGTATATATTGTTCTGCTCGTGCCCCAGTCTCAATGCTATTTCCTTCTGTTGCCTTTGATTAGTTTTACGGAGTATCATTCTTTTCATAACGAAATTTTTGGTGCACAGATCATACAACTCTGTTCAATGTAACCCTCTTGTAACTAAGTTGGTTCCTCCTGCGTGTATTGTAATTTTTGCTCTATGGGGTTTGCAACCACTCATGCAGCTGAGTAGAAGAATCTTTGTACATGTAAGTTATCCTTCTTAATTGACATTTTTTCCCGTCTTTTCTTTTTCAGCTACTGTAAGCATGTAGTCATGTGCTCTTTTTTTTTTTAATCGCGTATATGGTCTCACCGTATGGATCATTTCCATTTTGTGTAATTCTGATTTCTGACACTTCTTGTAAAGAAGTTGCTTGTAACAACCTGCTGCTGATGTTTACTCTCTGTTGTTCCCACCAATATCGATTACTCATTCCTGTTTACTTTCATGTCTGATATTTATAAATCTTTGACATGTAGAAAAGTGAAAACAGTTGGAAGAAAAGTACAGCAAACTATGTTGTGACCTCTTATCTGCAACCTATATTACTCTGGACCGCCGCGATCCTTGTATGCAGGTGCAAATGCTAAAACTATTCTCCTCCAGGAGTGCCATGCCATTAATTGGCTCTGGTGTTTAATGATTGCCTTACCATATTTGCATGTTTTTTTCAATGCTATTTATTTTTTTTGCTGCTTTTGATGATTAATGATAACATCCATTGTGTGCAGGACTTTGGATCCGATTGTTATGCCTACAGAATCTAGCCGGCTTGTGAAGCAAAGACTTCTGAATTTTGTGAAGTCACTTTCAACTGTGCTGGCATTTGCCTTTTGTTTGTCAAGGTTATTGTTTACCCCTCGTTGATTACATTTATTTTACCTGTTTTGTTACCTTCGCGTCATTTCATCTGTGCGCTAGTGTAGTAAGCACTTGGTAAGTACTCCCTCCATTCAAATTCAACTTGTGCATTTGCTTTATCACACTTGCCGAGGCACATTTTAAAACGATAATATCTATAGTTACACGTTATAAAAAATTATAAAAATTTGATATTAATATTTAATTTAAAAAGACGAATAAAACAAGATCACACATGACTATATTTTAGTTTATATATTTCACATAATATCGAAAATTCTCTAGGATCATGAATAGTGGCAAAAAGTAAGTGCACAACTTGGATTTGAATGGAGGGAGTAGTTTATTGCTGCGATTCCTTTCTGCTTCATGTTGTTGTATCTGTTTATGGGAACTGTTTTACTGAAGCCATAGACACATCTTCGTTTGTTATTGTTACCTTTTGTTGATACCTTTCTCTTTTCCAAAGAGCTGATATTAATGCTTCACCGCAGTTATTATGTCACCTAGACAATTATCACTTGGCACTGACTAATACGTGAACTCTTACAGTGGGATCCAACAAACTCAGAAGTATTTCATGGAGACTAACAATCCTTCTGATTCTAGAAATGTATGTCTTAATGCTGTGAGGCTATCTGGAACACGTAAATAAATTTTGGCTTATTTCATGGATTCAGTTTTATTGCCTTTCCATTTTTGTTAATGGCTCTCCAGTGAAAATCTCATTGTTCTTGACAGATGGGTTTCCAATTTGCTGGAAAAGCTGTATACAGTGCGGTGTGGGTTGCTGCTGTTTCATTGTTTATGGAGCTGTTGGGTTTCTCTACCCAAAAATGGCTAACAGCTGGAGGTCTTGGAACAGTATTGCTGACACTTGCAGGTCGTGAGGTGTGTTACGATAACATCTGTCAAACTAATTAGTGAACACCGCTTTTAATTCTTTCAGCATTGTCTTTTTACTCACAAGAGTCACAACTATCTTGGATTTCTCTGACAGAACCATTCGATATCCTCCCAATTTGCAGATATTTACAAATTTTCTGTCAAGCATAATGATCCACGCGACACGACCATTTGTGCTTAATGAATGGATTCAAACGAAAATTGACGGTTATGAAGTATCGGGTACTGTGGAGGTGTGTGTTTCTATAGTTTTGACTTCTGATTGTAAATCGTTGACAGCTGTTTGATATGAGTACTTGACTTTATGTACTCTCGTACATTCAGTACACACATTTTCAAGTTGGTTATTACGGAGTATGTCTTATTGTTTGAAATATGTTATCTATAAACTGCTTTTGTGTATCCTGTAGTAGTTCTAATTGCGTTTGCCTGTCCTTTATTCTTCATCATCAACAGCATGTGGGGTGGTGGTCACCAACAATCATAAGGGGTGAAGATCGTGAAGCAGTTCACATCCCTAACCACAAATTTACTGTGAATGTGGTGAGAAATCTCACTCAAAAAACTCACTGGCGTATCAAAACTCATCTAGCAATCAGCCACTTGGATGCGGGTAAAATTAGTGTGAGTGATTTTAATTGTCTGTTGTTATGAGCTTCTTATGGTTCACTAGATGTTGTCAGAAGCTCATATTCGCATGATGTGACTATGGTGTTTGCCTCTCAATCTGCAGAGTATTGTAGCTGACATGCGCAAAGTTTTGGCGAAGAATCCTCAAGTTGAACACAAGAAGCTTCATAGAAGAGTGTTTTTAGATAACGTTGATCCTGAAAATCAAGCTCTTCTGGTAAGTAGTACTCTGTAAGTCTGTCACTTGACATTCTTGCTTCTGTTTCATGTAGCTAGAGCTTGCTCACGTAATTATATTGGAAATATGATTGGTTGATGGAAGTTACTCCTATTTCTCAAATTTAGACTCAAGTAGTCTTCTGGCCCACTATAATTGTTTTATTTATTTTTTTGTATCGTATTATGCAGATACTGATCTCTTGTTTTGTTAAAACGTCACATCATGAAGAATATCTTTGTGTCAAGGTATGGAAATTTCTTTTGTCGATTTCTTGCTGGATTGTGGAAGTTGTCTAGAAATTGGGTTGATTCATGAATGATATACTTTATCTTAAAATGAAACTATGAGATTATAGCAGTGCTATGCTGTCCATTGTTTACCATTCAACAAAATCTTGTCTACCTGCCTAATGACCTATTGCATGCTTGACAAACACAAATTTATCAGCTAATAGAGTGAAATTCGTAGATCACATGATTGTTCTTTAAAAAGCATAGATGAATTTTGCTATAGTCTGCCAAGTAGGAAAATTTGTAAGTATCGGATATTGATGGTGGTTTGTCTGTCTGCTGTTGGAGGCTACAGGAAGCAATAATGTTGGATCTTCTGAGAGTCATCAAGCATCATAGGGCCCGACTTGCCACTCCAATCCGAACTATACAAAAGTTCTACAATGAGCCCGACCTTGGAAATATGTCATTTTCAGATTCCTTTTTCACTCGTGGCGGTCCTGCAGTGAAGAGTCCAGTTCTTCTTATTGAACCTCCGTACAAGATCAATGGTGAAGACAAATCAAAGTCTCAGTCCATGGATGATAGTAAAGACAAGGGATTGTCAACACCTGATATTATTGCAAAAGAGACGACCAAACCCGGTAATAAGACTGAAGTTGAAGCGGCGGAACCATCAAATTTAAAAACAAGTGATGAGAAGAAAGCTTCTGTGGCTTCCAAATTGGATTCCAAACCTGACGACAAAGTCAATGCGGAGAAGTCAACGTCAACACCAATGTCAAACCTAGACAGTAAATCTGGAGACTCGGTGACAAAAACTGAAAGTGCTCAGACAAAGGTAAGTGCTGAAACCCCCAAACTGGCTTCCGAATCTTCCAAACCTGCTTCCCCAACTTTGGAAGATAATATAGTACTTGGGGTTGCTCTGGAGGGTTCTAAGAGGACCTTACCTATTGAAGATGACCTTGCATCCTCCTCGATTTCACAAGAAGCGAAGGAACTAGCAAAACAGAGTAATGCAAGTGCAAATTCATCTGAGGAAAAGGATGACAAAGACAGTTAGGTAAATCGTTCTTCAATCTGACGACTTTTACGTCTCACCTTTCTTTTGCCGCGTTCTTCAAGCCTTTCATTAAAGCTTCATTGGTCATTGTAAATTGCATGTAATTTTAGCAGCTGTGTCAGGTGTGTGGAAATGGAAATTAAGCTAGGGTATAGAATGTTTGAATTTTTTCCGCTGTGTGTTCAGTCCTTTGCATGAATAGCACCCACGATATTGATCACTCTTTAAGCCAGCAGGGAGTCGAAGGTTACCATAGGGAGCATCGTTGTTGATGAGTTTCACCACTCATCTTTTAACATTTTCATTCCTGCGTTCTATGAATATTTGATTTTTCAAGAAATTAGCTTTACATGAAAGCAGTCTCGAAACATTTTTTTTAATCTTCGTTGAACCGTAAAATTGAATTTATTGCAAATTTTTTGGTTGCATCAACTTTGGCCGTGAAACAACTGTCGGTGCTCCAGATGCATCAATAAGGTTTCCCCAATTTCCAAAATTTGCCAAAATGACAAAAGACTCATTTTCAACAGAACTACATTTGAATTTATTCAATATAATCATCATAGATGACAAAGAAAAAAGTTTCACCATCACAAAATCTCACCCTGAACCAAGAACTGATAACGACCAAACAAATACAAAATCGAGTAGACAATGGAACATAAATAGATTGAGTGACTACATATTTACCAAGCTCTGTATCTTCAATAAGTTGAGCATGACAATAGATAATGGATCACAACGGAACAAATACATGATCATGGTGACAAAATACAGATCAAGTGTTCAACACATTTACAAGATGAATGAGCTTGTATTTATTCTGATGAGATACACAAACCCACAAAACTATAGATAGGACTAAAAAACATTACAAAATAAATACTATAAGTAGGACTAAATAAGCTCGTCTAAGACCTAAGAGACCAAAAATAAGAGGGTTTAAGGGCGACACATACAATCAGGAGCAGGATACGTATATATAGATTGCTTTGGTTTCCTCATTCTCAGCTGACCATGTCTGTGTTGATGCCCCTCTACTACTTCTTGTCTGAAATCTATCCAACTCATGTTCTTGTTCAAGAATAGTTGTCCTAGCAATCCCATGTTTGGCCTCACGGTCTTCAAACTCTCATATGTTCGATGTCCCACCTGTATGTCAATAACATGAGGTAAGGTGGTCGAATGTATGCAGCTTTACAAGAAAAGCTTGTTTCCATGATTCATGATGAAAATTCGTGATAAGAACGCACAGAAAATTTGGTGAGTCCTGTCAATTTCGTAGGCTTACCAATGCATTGTGCATGTTTCCTGGGGAAGCAGAGATGAAGATGTCACTGTGCATGCTGACATAATAATCTACAGCAGCTAGCAATGAAGCCTTCCCCCTGATACGGGCACGCTCTTCTAAGGTAGCGAGGCTCTTCTTATCTTCCATTAGAGGAAACAACATTCGTAAGGTCGATAGCCTAGCTCTTCCACCATAAACCTGAAAAATGCTGTCGATAAGAACTTGAAAGTATACAACCCACCAACGCTTAGGTCCTAGCATATGTCGGGCACTTTGACAGGATGTAAGCCTTTGGGACTATGTTACTGAGACTTGTTAGGAATATCTGAAACAGGTACATCATCTAGTGTCGTAATTATGACAAATTCTCATGCTTTGGCTCAAACAAAAGTGTGTCTAAAGTGTCATGTCGATGCCAGTCTAAGACATGGGTCGTGCATGGGCTAAGTAGGTAACTTGATAGGTGACTATTTTCCCATATCACCTCGCATTAATAGAAGCAAATTGAAAAGGGTATCAGGGAAGTACACCTTCGCGGCTTCCATTTGCTTGGACAAGAGAGTAATTTTTCAAAGTGAAAAGTAAAGAATGTCACCTTATGTGAGGCAAGATACAATCGAGTACTGTTGTCAAAGCCCAAAGCAGCTAAAAGTAGTCCGACTTCTTCCGGAGTCATCGGGCAACGCCCTTGACTCCGAAGTTCTTCATCGGTGAACTGTGAGTTCAAAACTCTTCCTTGCCAAACTGCTTGCCTGTACTTCGCCAGAGCCATTTTTTCTGCTTTACCGCCACCAAAATCGCAGGCAGAATGAGCAGCCATATCCTGCAAGTAAAGCAATTGTTAAAAAATAAGAAAAGAAAAGTACTTTCAAGTTTCAGCTCAATAAAATTGAATGGAAACACAAAGCACATACCTTATCAAACCGAAGGTGCAAAACAACAAACTTGTGGGGCACTCTGTAGGGTTTCCTGTAAGCGAAATCTTGAATAAGCCTTAGCTCAGGATCGCTTCTTGAAGATGGATACCGGAGACGGTTCACAAGAGCACTGCCAAGCGCTCTGATATGTGGGACAAAGGTCAGTGCTTGAAAGTTGACTTTACAACGTAGCCGTTGGATGTCCACAGGCATGTTGTCAAAAGCTAGACGATGTGAAAATGGAGAAATGGCAGCAATTCCATAGCTGAAGCAGATCAGAACAGAAAATCATTAGCCATAAAGGAGATACAGTGTTTTATCCTTAAATCAGGTAAGTCAGCAATCGAATTGAGGCCTTCAACCTTGAAACCTTATGTCCTTAAAGAAGCTAAATCTTACAAAGGTTTAGCCATTGACGACATACACCGTTTTAACTCATTATCCCCAAATCAAGCGCTATGCTCAAAGCTCAGTTAGCAGTAAATTGCTTTATACTCTTTTTATCTTCAGCGTATAGATCATTAATCAGCTGATTTTCAGTTCTAGACTTTGCACCCGTTAATTTGAAGCATGTAAATTAATTATCCCGTGAGTAAATTGTATGTGAACTGTGACTGACTAACGTTGGGGTGGAGGAACAAACAAATACCGTACGTACCTCTGTAGTACTGGCAAGACATTGTCAATATACCAATGATCTGAGGCGTGGACAGGTGCATTTTTAATTCTAGTTTCACGGATAGCAGTAGCATAAAACTCCCTCGTACTCCATGAATACTCATAGGGTAGCTCTTTAACTATGGAAACGTCGTCCTTCAAGACATCAATAAAGTGATCCACATCAAAAATTTCCTCAAACGAACTGCAGAAGAAATTATTGAAAAAGCAACTTCAGAATTAGCTCTATACAAGAAAGTCTTAGATCCTAAAGAAACCAAAAGAAATAGTGCTATCCAAAATCACCTTGAGTCCTGCCACACGGGATTGACTTCCAAAAGGGGGATAACCAGTGTTGCATTCAGAATCTTAGCAACCGCAACGGCGTCACAAATCTAGAATAAAATACGTTGCTCAGTACAATGTTGAATGAAATCTCAGTCAAAAGACACATTATAGGTGATCTCATTGTGAGAAAAGAAACCTCCAATCAGTATTCTGATTTATGCAAAGCTTCTACTACTTACCCCCATTCTCTGTTGGTTCAGACCTCCATCGAGGAATACTTGAAGGTATCCCGTTGAGTTCTCTGGTTTTCCTACATGAATGTAGAGACACTCTAGTGAGAACTTATTCCACGACACTGGAGGGCAAAAGAATTGTGTGTCGAGCAGTTGGCTCACCCGAAGCTTCTGTACACTCCCCGCATGGCCTCCATCCTTGGTCTGGTAAGGGTGACCACAGCTCAGATGGCTCATCATTTGGCTGACAGATGGAAATGTGTACGAGTTACAATGTTGTCAACCAATAAAATTAAAAATAACGTAAACAAATCAATAAATTAGAAACTAAACAAATTATCTCCAAGAATCTCACTCACAGTTTGGCCTCTTAAAGCATCTTTGAGAAGGTTTGAGTGTCGAGGTTTCGCAAAAATCCATTCCTGCAGCGAAAAATATCAACAATTATCAACTACCAACTACAAGTTCAAATACAAGTGTGGTCGACTTAGTAGAATAGTACTGAGAGTCAGGATTAAGATTCGCCACATCAAAATTAACAATTTACATGAAGTTCATAGATTAACAAAAACATTTCAAGTTTACACAATCTTCTCAAAACAATCTAGTATATGGAAGAAATTCACTTATACTAATCATCTGACTCTGATCAAACAATCTTCCGAAAATAATCCGTTACATAGTATATGGAGTATGGACAAAATTCACTTTTACTATCGTCTAATCAAACAATAATAGAACATCCATTGAGACTGAATCGATGAAACTGCAAAAAAACAGCCTCTAAGCGTTATTAGCTACACCATTAACTGCACCAACGTGCCAAACTCATCAACAACCAGTCAATGACCAAGGCAGTTCGCCAACCTCTAAATTTAGAAGTTCATTTCACGGCTCAATTGATGCTACCTCAACATAACGATGCATAGATAAATTTGCAAACTAACATAGATAAACTTGTAAATTTAGAAGGTCATTTGAAGGCCCACTTGATGCTGCCTAAACATGACAACCAATAGATAAAGATGCAAACCCTTCCGAACCTCAGAAGTAGCTACCAAGTGAAAACATACGAAAAACATGAGGCTACGAGCCAACCTCTATGCTAAATTGGGAAATTCCCCTAAATCGAATTAATTGACTCTAGAAAGTAGAAAGTACCAACTTAAGCCAACTGTAGGCAATTTATAACACGTACTACCAAGACGTAAATTTCATAAATAACTTGAAACAGAAACTAAAGCTTCAATTTATTAAAAATAGCAAAGACTATCCTTTGCAATGGTCCACGACACCGATGCATACTTATCACCAATGCATAAAGTCAACATAATCACACTTATTACCGAGACGAAATTTTAGTACATTTCTAACTATAAACAGAAACCATACTCCAATTTGATAATAGAGCAAAACTAGCCATTACAATGGTCCAAAATACCTATACATACTTAGCACTAATATATGCATAAAGTCATATTTCTACCACTTATAACTCTATAAGTTATATTTCTCCTTTCCATTAATTACATACCACATACGGAATACTAAGTCTATGACATACAAAAAACTTTCAAGTTTTGCCAATCTTCCCTTCCTACCGTCAAAATATTGTACAATGATAGGGAACCCGAGTTCCGATACCACCCTCTCCCAAATATGATGTGGTCCCCACAAACAGAAGAAAGAACACAAAACGCTTATGAGAGGTGATATTGCCATGGGGTGGCGCAATCTCATTTTCAAAAATATTGGCTAGTATTTAGGAAAATGAAACAGCGTCATCCAATGACAATATTACCCTAAGTTGTGCGTGGGGACCACATCATTTATGTGAGAGGGTGATACAGAAATCGATGGTGCCTTATTATTGTCCTTCACATTGTTACCATCTTTGACATCTTTTTGACATGTAGTCATAAAATTACTTCTAAAATCAAAAATCGATCCGAAACCTATTGGAGTAATGGGCTAGGCCCATTACAATTAGATATTAGGGTTAGTTGTTTAGGGTTTTGAGAGTGATCTTATACTATATATTAGGGATCTCATGTAACCAAAAAACGACACACAACAATCATTTCATCAATAATATTATTCTCCTTTTAACGTATATTAAATTTCTACAAAACCGTATTTTGCATCCAAAATCAAAGGCCAATAGACAAAAACAGGCACAACATAAAAGGAGTAGTAATACAAATACACAACACTATACTACTAAAGTACTAATCTAAGTATGATGGACGTAATTTGGGGTCGGCTAACATGAATCATCATCGTAACGAACACGATTAACAACCAATCTAAGAATGATAGAGGAAACACATACTGAGAAAACAGCAGGAGATGCCTGAGATGAAGCACTTTGAAGCAGTAACAAAATACCAGCAAACAAAAAATACCCTTTTCCTATCAAATTAAACTTCATAATACCCAACTTCAGAAACTCCAAATAACTTCCAAAGTTTTGAACTTTTTTAATTTAAATTATGAAACTTCAGAAAAATACCCAAAAAATATGAAGAACCCAAATAAAAATCAAGACTATTATAAGTATATAACACAAACCCACTTCAATATTCCCTCTAAAACAGCTGATAAAGTGAAGAAATGGACATTTAAAGAAATGAATTTTACTAAAGATTAAAAATTTATTGTACTGAAACTTGCTAAAGAATGAAACTTTATTGTACTAAGTAAAAAAAAAAAAAAAATACAGTGATTCACATGTGAGAAAAACACTTGGGAGAGTTGGTTAAAGAACAGCTAGCAATGAATGAATTGATGGGCTTTTTTTTTCAAAACAGTAAAAGAGAAGTAAAAAACAAATGAGAGATGTGTTTGGGAGTTATGGAGTGAGTAGTGTTGAAGAGTTAATGAGTGTGTCTTTTTCAACAAGCGCTCACTTAACTCCAACGGATATATTAACATATGTAAAATTAAAAAATAAAAATAAAAAAAGTATGGGTTGATGTTATTATTTTTATTCTTATAAAAGAAATAATGATATTTTATAAATAAATCATTAAAAGGTATTTGGAAATTTATATGTGCTCTAATTCTTTGGAGTTGTGACTTAAGCCACTTATGAAGTACTCCCTCGTGTTCACGGAAATTACCCATTTGATTTTTGAACAATCGTTAAGATAGATGAATGAGTGTCAATGGGTGGTGGGTCTAACATTGCAGGATCGATATAATAGATTAAATACAATGCGAATAATAGGAGGGAGTACTATTTGGCGCAAATATTAAGGAATGGATAGATAAAGATTGAGTCGGAAAAGTGCAGAGAGAGTAAAGTGTAGGCACCAAACATATATCGAAGTGCCAAATAAAAAAAAAAAAAAAAATTAATTCGAAGTAATACCAAATTTTAGCTCAATTTAATTATTTTCACTCCACACGGATAAAAGTGTATTGAACCCACTTTACAACTTAGATTATAAATAGAAGTCAATTGGGCTAAGTCAAGATCAAACCCATTTTCAGCCCATCAATCCAAGTCCAATAAAGTGGAATTTCCACTCCATAAATAGAGGGCTCGTCCTCTATTTCCAAGGGTCGGAAATCATTTAAGAGAAGAAGCATTTTGAAGCTCAAGAGATTCTATTTAAACAACCTAATTCAAGTTCATAGAGGTTGAATACGCCTTGATTAATATAAACTCACTTGTATTACAATACAAATTTTTTTGTTACAAGAAGTAAAAAAGTGTTTTCAAAAAATTATGGGTTAGTGATAATTTTATTTTGTACATTGTGCACTTTGAAAAATGTATGAGATTTTTTTTTTCTTTTTTGGTAAAATCAATAAAAATAAACAAGGGTAAAGTATTCGAAAAGGCTAGCTTTACACTCCCTTTTTACACCTTATTTTACACCTGCAATAGGTGTCTGACACGTGGCGCTGACG
>JAUEKU010031801.1:4037-14313 GCA_032274805.1 Gypsophila paniculata | reverse complement strand
TTTATTTTTACGATTTTAATAATAAAATATATTATACTATTAATCTTTATAGAATATAATTTACTCATTTTTTTAAATGTAAATTCGATAGTTAATATTTACGACCCATTATTTTTATAGTAATATCTCAAAAATATATATTGACTACTTTTTATAAAAATATCATTTTTTTTACTCGTCTTTAAAATTTTAAAATAATATGTAAACCAACTTTGAGTGAAATTTTATTATTATCTTTATTTACAGAAGTGACCTAAAACCGTTAGGACTGTCTCGACTTTGACTGTAAAACGTGAGTTTGTTACAAAAGGCACACGTATATATCACTATATGCATATTATATACATATACATATCAAAACCCTCCCTTATAAGTTACACCATTTTCTTTCTCATACAAGCCACCATTCACCGCTTTTCCTTAATCAACCGCCGCACACCACCATTTCTCAACGCTTTTGCTCCGTTTCTTCTCTATAATTATCCTCTCGTCATCCTTTTCTTAATGGTGTAAGTATTTCTCTTTTTCGCTGCAATATTTTGGACCGTCGTTGTAGCCTTAACGCGTAAGACTCCGTTTATATATCTCTTTTTCTTCCTTATTTATTATAGGACCGAACTTAGACGACCCCGACGTCGCTACGTACCAGATAAATGACTCCATTAAGAATTAGCGCGAAAAAGTAACGATGACGACTATTCTCGATTTTACGTCACGATATTACAATCTTGTATGGTAGAACTAAATTGAAACGTTCTATGTCAGTTACTTAATGTAGTATGTGTGCCATATATTGACCGTCTTGTATGTTGTTGGTAGTCGGTTCCGTGATTAAATCGAGAATTGGTGGTTTCGTGTGTGTCATTATTTTTGTATAAGATGGGACTACTTGTAATGTTTTGTGTTATGCGTGACTCAACTGATGTTTTGGTTTTGGGTCTAAGTTGGTGCGGACATAATGATTTGTTTGCAATGTATTGGTTTAGTATATAACAAACAGACAAAATTATAGTTTGGTGTGTGATAAGTTATACGAGTATGTAATATTTGAATTCGTAAATCCTATATCTTTCATGAAGTATTTAATTAACTTGCATGAGCCTTTGTATTTGGATTTGATTTGTTATATTATAGTTATTATAATTTAGTAAATTGGTAAACAAGTTATATTGTTTATCCGCTTTCGGGTTGGTCTAGTGTCCAAGGACATATTGTCAGTCTAGACTTGTTTACTGAGGTCCCATTGTCAGTATTACCGAAAGTATCTTGACCTAAGGTCCACAGATATTTATAGGCTAAGGTCGAGTCTATGGGACTTACTAGTTGAGGTCCTATTGTCAGCTAGTTAATAGTCGAATCGGGACAATTTATTCCGAGAATATGGTCATACTTAGACTAGGACCGTATATGTTATAGTCGTCCACCGTAGGGATATTCTTATGACTGATAGGTAGAAGATTTGTTTGCTGCTTGGTGGATTTTCGAGTGAGATAGCGAGAGTTATAATAATGATACTTGATTAATAAATTGGCTATATACTCTATTTATTTAGCTTTTCTAGTAATCAGGTTATTTATTCCCCGAAGACTTGTAAACATTCATTTTTAGTTCCATTTAGAACGTGTTGAATTCTGTAACAGCACGGTATTCAAGGTGATTCTGCAACCCTGACGTCATAATTAATTTAACTTACCTTTTTAATTTACCTGACCCACCACGGTTGTAATACACCCCATCTAACAATGGAATTAATGCTCACATTTGGGCCCATTTTGTCCTCACTTAAGCAAAAAAGAACAAGGCCTTGTTATTAATTAAGGCGGTGGGTTGAATCTCTTATAAAGATATCAAATCCTCTCAAATCCCACGATGTGGGATCTTAAACCTTCAATCACTTGGGATGTGACGCACACTGTAAAGTCATCCCTTTTTACTAGGGAGACAAGCTCAAAGTCTAGCATACAAAGCCTCAGGCCATATTACCTCCACAGGATTGCTCCTGGATGGGCTTGAACATGAGACCCCTTGGTTGTGTTATTCTAAGGGAAACCACTAAATCAGACTCCGTAGTACCTTCAAACTTTTTTTGATTGTCACCCTAGAGATTGTTACATATTACTGAACATGACTAAATAATGGTGTAGATACTCGTATCCGTACCCCCAAAAACTAACCCGATGACGAATCAGACTTTAGCATGTTTTAACAACATTTGTCAGTCAATATGTTGAAAACGTAAAAGTCGAATTTTCGCGAGTCAGTCAGTAATTTGAAAGCTCATTTGTTTTCATTTTTAGTTACAAACGGCCTAGCTACAAAACAGCTCGACTACAAAATGAGCCCTTTACCCACATTAAAGGCCCAAACAACACAAAAGCTCATTTCTCACAAAATGGCCTAATTCCACTCCTAACACCTAATTTTGGGCCCGATGCCCAAAATCCCGCTTTCGAAACCTCATTTTCCTAAATCGAGTTCACGTCATAGCTTATCTAATATTTCTAAGTTAATTAGGCCAAAGTCTATTTTTGGTCATAACCCCAAAAAATCCCGAGTCATCGGCCCGTTGGCCAAAACTCGACCTTCGGTACCTCGAACACCGAAACCAAGCACATTTTTTTTACTCAGAGCAACATTTATCACAAAAATAGCCTTTGTTAGAAATTAAACTCGGGATTCGAAACCCGAGCCCGAGCCATTTTGGGCCCAAGTCAATGCGCAAGCCCAAAAGTCAAAACCCACAAAAATAACACACAAAAGATAAAAACCCTAAAAAATAAAGCATCTCAAAACGCGTCAAAACACAACCGTCCGCAATGAGATAAAAACGTTTTATCTTATAAGAAATTTTTCTCGGGAATATTTCCTCGCGAAAGATATTTTGCACGTACGCGAGTATTCGCCAGACGTTTGGCGATTTGGTGCTTTAATCGCCAGTCAACTGGCGATTACCCTGGCTTTGACCCTTTTTTTCTATAAATACCAACGCAACCTCGGACGTTAGAAGACAGACACATTTATTCATTCTCACACAAAACCCTACGCAAACTGCAAGTTCTCTCCTCTCAAAAACTCCCTTAAAACCCGAAGACGCTTGTGCTTTTGACCTTATTTTTGAACCATTTTAAAGGTAATAATTATGTTCTACCTTAAGGACTATGACTTATGACTTGTTTTAGGCCTACAAGGGTTACTTTAACCCTACCCTACATTGACACCGTGAAATCCTTTCATAAAGGAATTCACAACTCGAATTCCTAATTTGTTTAACTCCGTCAATGTAGCACATAAACAAACGACCTCATTAAAATGAATAATGAACATTCACTTTAAGGAACTTAAAGCAAAACCTTCGTCTTTTCGCATATATGACAAAAAAACGAATTCGACAATTAACTATACTGACTTTCGTTAAACGTTAAACATGCAAATATGAGGGTTTTAAACAATTCTTGGTCAGTCTAAAAAATGCCAGAGGCCTGGCGATTTGCCCATGTAATCGCCAGGGATCGGCGATTCCCACATCAAAACGCCAGTCAATCTGGCGATTACAAACATTTGTTCATTTTAGTCAGTCTAACAATTTTCAGACGACTGGCGCTTTCACAAGTAAACGCCAGACGTCTGGCGATTTGCTGGCCTAAACGCCAGTACATCTGGCGATTTCTGCATTGCCCTTTTTTCGTATGTTTTCGCGTCTGTACGTAGTGAGTCAATATGAACATCGATTAAAACTGAATCGTTGTTGAGCCAATAATGGCTGAGTTTTTAGCGAAGGCTTTTCTAAAAGAGAATTTCTAATATACTTGATTTCCTTTAAAAAGTACCATCACCCCAAATCCGTCTTTGGTTTCGTAGCTTAGAAGGAGGGGTATCGATGTGTCCTAAGTTCTAAGATTCGTGTCTTAGGCCTTAAGACTCGACAGTAGGTACCAAATTCCTTTAACTTTGGCGGCGACTCCGAAATCACTTACAAATCGCACGGTTTTTAAGGTTTTAAACTTAATTGAATCTTTTAAAATCTTTCTTTTCAAAAGTCGATAAACCAAACCTTTTGAAATTAAAGCAAGCACACTTTCTTCGCAAATACACCGTTTTCGAACTTATACCCGATGCGCGCAACGAAAAGAAATTTTCAAAACGTTAAGTGGATTTTTCCCGGTAACCACAAGTGGCCTAGCTAGAAAGATGAAGTCTGATATGTGCTAGTGATCGACTTTGAACTTCATTGATAATCATTGTAAAACATACAATCAAAAGAAATCGTCTCGTCTCAAAATTTTAAGCAAATCCAGTAATGTTCGAAGGGGTTAATGATAATCGAGAAATAGGAAAGGTCCATATTGGATAATATGCTAATATCATGTGTTGGTTGCAGTAGGATTGAGGCTGTGCATAATGATATTTTTAATTGCAGCCAAAGTCCTTTGTGAATGAAAGGCCCATATTGGATAATATTCTAATCGGTCAAGACTTGGAAGGATTTATTAAAGGACATTATGTTATCTTAGGTGCATAATGAAGATAGATATTAAGAAGGCATGTGATTTAATTGAGTGGACTTTTGTTGAATCCATGTTGAAGGAGTTGAAGTTTTCATTGGAGGTTGTGAAGCATATTATGGCTTGTGTATTATCACCTACCTACACCTTGGTATTTAATGGAAGTATGACTAGTTTCTTTCTTGGGTGTTTGGGGTTAAGGCAAGGGGATTCACTTCTCCCAAATTATTTACTATCTAAATAGAGTTTTTGAGTAACATATAGGGGTGAAGAATATGTTTATGTTTTATCCTTTGGTGTCTACCTTGAAGCTTAGTCACCTTTATTTTTGTACTAATTTGTTACTCTTTTATAATAGACAAAACCCTTATATGGAGGGAGCTAATGGTAAAAGCTTTATCGGGGTTCTTTAAAGCATCTGGACTGCGGATGAATCTTCAGAAGTCAACATGCTTTTTTGGAGGTGCTATGCAAGTGGTCATCAAAGAGTTTTTCTAAGCTCTGGTTTCAAGCAAGGACATTCGGCTTTTAGGTAATTAGTGTAGGAAGTGTAGAGTAAAACAATGACAGAGAATAAAATAAAACTTATCGGATTTCAAGGCTGTGCCGTGGTATGGTGGCCACTGACTTGAAAGCTATTACGGCACGATATCAGTGGCAATCGTAAAATGCCGGTAGCTCCCCAAGGTTAACACAGCAGTCCAAGAACACGTCCACTCGTGGCCTCGAACCTTGGATTTGCACAACACTTTACCCAGAATACATTTTTGATAATAATAATATTTTGTTTTTATTTTTGAATTGTATGTAACTGATTAGGAAAATCAGGATATAAGGAAGGAAAAATATGACTGTTATGAAAACGTAACAGCCGGAGTAATTAACGCCATAATGACAATAATTACGGATTAATTAAGGGAATATAGCTGTTAAACAGATTTATTGTATGTAGATAGTGTAATATGGACATAAACCGTAATGGGCCCAAAAACACACAAATCTGGGCTACGCCCGGATGACTCCGATGTGGGAGAAAAATAGTTGCCAGTTTTCGACTTTTTCAAGTCATTATTCCAACAATCCCCCACTGATGACTTTGGAAAGAAAGGAAGAAAAATCCTGGGTAAAGGAAGGATTGGATACTTAGGCGTCAATATCTTTTGATTTGAATTGGCGATTAGTGAAGTGAGGCAACAACCTACTTATAACAAGTGAATATCTTTCGATTTGAATTCCTTGTTAGCGTTCAGTTGAGAGACCCCCACAACACATATTATACCTTCAAAATTGTGCAAATTCCGCGATACATCACTCACGCTTTTAAATGGCCATGCGTACACCTCGGGACTAATGAGCGCTCTAGAAAGACTGCCCATGTCTTTTATAGATAGCGGCCAAACTATCACACTCATGTAGGTAGCTCAATCAAGTGCGTCTCTTATAGCACTTCTACATAGAGCTATTAAGGACTTAAAAAAAAAAATCCATCCTGTCAACACAAACAAAATCCATCAAGTGCGTCTCAAAGCACCACCAATAATAGGCTATGGATTATCAAGCACTACAACACACGCCATAGGGATGAGACATGTAGTGCAATACAAGAATCATATGGTTTCGTTTGACCACTAATGGGTATCCGCCATACTATCTTGTCTCAAGGGCTTAAGCCCCATCCCCCTCGACGTATCAAGGATAAGTTTCCTTGTTAACCCTTTAGTTAAAGGATCTGCAAGATTCCTTTCCGACTTCACATAGTCTAAGGAAATAACTCCATTTTTCAGGAGTTGTCTCACAACTGCATGTCGTATTCGAATATGTCTCTTCTTTCCGTTATAGACATTATTCTTCGCGACACCAATAGCTGCCTGCGAATCACAAAGTAAAGAGACTGGTGAAACCTGTCTCCCCCACAATGGTATATCTGTGAGCAAGTTTCTCAACCAATCTGCTTCCTGACCTGCTAACTCAAGAGCAATAAACTCAGACTCCATAGTGGAGCGCGCTATACAAGTCTGTTTAGAAGACTTCCACGAAATAGCGCCACCACCCAAAGTGAATACATATCCACTAGTAGAACTGATCTCATCATTACCTGAAACCCAGTTTGCATCACAGTATCCTTCTACAACAGCAGGAAATTTACCAAAATGCAAACATTCATCAACAGTTCCTTTCAGGTATTTAAGTAATCGATAAAGAGCATTCCAATGTTCACTACTAGGATTATGCGTATATCGACTAAGTCTACTAACAGCATATGCAATGTCAGGTCGAGTGCAGTTCATGAGAAACATCACACTTCCTATGATTTTAGCATACTCATCTTGAGAAACACTTTCACCCAAATTTTTGATCAAATGTATGCTCGAATCATAGGGAGTTCTAGCAGGCACAACATCAAAAGAATTAAATTTTCTCAACACTTTCTCAACATAATGAGATTGACTCAAGGAGATGCCATCGGAGTTTTTAATTATCCTTACTCCTAAAATCACATCGGCCTCACCCAACTCCTTCATCTCAAACTGCGATGACAAAAAATATTTGGTTTGATTCACAACATCAATAGTATTACCAAGAATCAACATGTCATCAACATAAAGGCATATAATCACACAATCTGATCCTATCAATTTAGAATACACACATGAATCAGAATTGTTCACAATATAGCCATTACTTACCAAAGTGCTGTCAAACTTTTCATACCACTGTTTAGGTGCCTGTTTAAGACCATAAAGAGATTTCCTCAACTTACACACCTTATCCTCTTGACCCTTAACCACAAAACCCTCGGGTTGAGACATATATATCTCTTCCTCAAGATCACCATTTAAGAACGCAGTTTTAACATCCATCTGATGAATCACTAAGTCATGAATCGCTGCTAAGGCGATAAGGGTTCTAATGGTCGCAATCTTAGTCACAGGAGAATAAGTGTCAAAATAATCAATGTCTTTCTTTTGAGTGAAACCTCTAACCACAAGTCTAGCCTTGAACCTCTCTATTGTTCCATCGGGTCTCATCTTTTTCTTAAAGATCCATTTACTACTAATGGGTTTACTACCTTTAGGTAAATCAGTCAACTCCCAAGTTTGATTAGACACAATAGAGTCAAGTTCATTTTTAATAGCCTCTTTCCAAAAAACAACATCAATAGATTTCATTGCCCCACTATAAGTCTTTGGATCATCTTCTATCAAATAGGCAGAAACAAGCTCATCATCACATGCAATTTCAGCTAAATAGTCTCTAACAAAATCATTACCAAAATCTTTCTCAACTCTAGGTCTTTTACTCTTCCTAGGTTCGACAACATGATCATCAGAATGAGAAAGAGAATGAGAACTACTAGCATGCATATGTGAACTATCAGGCACAACAGATGAAATAGGAGAAATCACGGCATCCTTCTTAAAAGGAAAAACATTCTCAAAAAATTCAGCATCTCTAGCTTCAGACATAGAACGATCACTAACAGACATGAATTTATAACCGCCGTGAGAATAACCAACAAGCACACAATCATACGTCTTAGATCCAATAGTTTTCTTCTTAGGGTCAGGTAAGCCTACTTTAGCTAAACACCCCCACACTCTAAGAAAACTCAAATTAGGAGGGTAACTCTTCGAAATCTCATAAGGAGTCTTGTCTCGATTTTTGTGAGGTACACGATTAAGTATGTGACAAGCCGAAAGAATCGCTTCCCCCCACATGTTATCTGACAGGCCAGAACTCAAAAGCATAGCATTCATCATGTTTTTCAAGGTTGTATTCTTACGTTCTGCGACTCCATTTTGTTGCGGCAAATAAGGTGCACTGTGCTCATGAATAATACCATATCTCTCACATACCTCAGCTAGAAAATCAGTACCATATTCACCACCTCTATCAGATCTAAGCCTTTTAATTCTACGATCAAGTTGGTTTTCTACCTCATTTTTATACTTAAGAAACATCTGTTCAGCATCACTTTTATTTCTAAGTAAATAAACACAAGCATATCTCGAACAATCATCAATAAAGGTAATATAATAATGCTTACCGTCTCTACTCTGAGTGTTCTTGAAGTCGGCTAAATCAGTATGAATCAAGTCTAACAAACCAGTTTGTCTCAAGGTGACAGTCTTACTCGGTTTCTTAGTAAATTTAGCCTCTACACATGTTGGACACTTAGCAAAAACAGTGGTAGACAACGAGGGTATTAAGGACATCTTCCTAAGTCTCTTAATCGAATCAACATTCACATGTCCTAGTCTACCATGCCAAACATCAATAGACTCAGCGATATAAACGGAAGCAGCAGATGCATTATTATTAATAACTGAATCAATGTTCAAAACAAACAAACCACCACTGAGATAACCCTTTCCCACAAAATCTCCATTGCGAGAGATTATAACCTTATCAGCATCAAAAACAAGTTTAAGTCCAGCCTTAATCAAAAGAGCACCAGAAACAAGGTTGCGGCGCAAGGAGGGAACATACAAAACATTATTAAGAGCAAGGGTTTTTCCAGAAGTGAGTTTGAGCGAGATCTTCCCTTTACCGGTGATTCCTGCAGTAGTAGAATTGCCCATATAGACAACATCTCCATCTGTAACATCAGCAAATTCTTCAAAAAACTCTTTGTTCGCACAAAGATGTCTTGAAGCACCTGTGTCCAAAATCCAGTCACTAGCATTGGCAACCAGATTTGCCTCCACGATCACTGCAGCAATGATGTCACTAGTTTCAGCAATATTAGCTTGAGCCGGTTTGTCAGTTTGTCCTGCACGTTTGAAACATTTGTATGCTCTATGTCTAGGTTTCCCGCAAACATAGCACAACGGAGCAGGACCAGCAGGTTTCTGGATTTTTGACTCCGGTTTGTTAAACCTGTTTTGATTAGGCTTTTTGAACTTTCCTTGCTTCTTCGAGTTCACCTTAGCCTTTCCTTTGAACCTGTCAGCAGCATTAGAAGGTTCACCTGTTTCAACAAGATTAACATTAGAACTGTTAAAAGTTAAAGAGCCAAGCTTGTCCTTTAGGCGATTAGCCTCCTCGGTCCTCATGTGACCAACAAGATCCTGCAGCGTTAAATCCTTCTTCTTATGCTTCAAGTGATTTCTGTAATCACTCCATGATGGTGGGAACTTTTCCAACAGAACATTAGCCATGAAAATCTCATCCATCTTCATTCCCTCATTGACAATGTCAGTACAGAGATTTTCATAAGTGTGAACCTGCTCCATAATAGATTTATCATCTACCATAGTAAAAGCCAACCATTTACCCACAACATACTTCTTCTTCCCAGCATCATCAGACCCATATTTCTTATCCAACACTTCCCACACAGATTTAGCAGTTTTATGAATCATGAAAAGGTCAAACAGATTATTTTTCATGTGACTTAGAATATGAAATCTAGCCTTTTTACTGTCTTTTTCATACTTAGCAATGGCCTCTTCATTCTTCCTAAGAATACTTGCAATGGGAGGGGTGGATTCAACAGAGGCAGTATTAACAGCAATAGGCACTGGAGGGTCAGAGAACAGCACATAGTCGACCTCTAACTGTTCTAAAAACATAAGCATTTTCTGAGCCCAACGTTTATAGTTACTACCATCTAACTCCTCTAGTTTCGACAAATGGGACAGAGTTTTCTGGGATTCAACAGCCATTGTTCTACGATTGTAATAGCTTTCAAATTGTAGGAAGTGTAGAGTAAAACAATGACAGAGAATAAAATAAAACTTATCGGATTTCAAGGCTGTGCCGTGGTATGG
>JAUEKU010031691.1:0-14316 GCA_032274805.1 Gypsophila paniculata | reverse complement strand
TGATGAGTAATGGTTAATAAAAATGAGATTAAATAAAATTAGTTTAATCTCATATTAAACACCATAAATTGATGAATAACCCATTTAAGAAGACATAATACAAAGTTGGGATTAATTCTAGAATATTAAAAGGTAGAACTATTTTGAGAAGACTTGTGAAAGGTAGGGTTATTTTTGACAAATTTTCCTTTTTCTTTTTGTTAAAAAAAAATTGTTGGTTTTGTAATTATAGAAAATACTGATAGTTTATGCGAGTAGACAATTTTTTTCATAGAAATTGACTTTCCCAATCTCTAGAATATATTGAATTTCAAACTAACTGAAATTTGTTAATCTAAATTAGTAAGAACTCTTTTTTATTTGTGTGACCAAATTGAAATTACACGATATACTATGTTAATACATCGGTGTGACAATGTTGGTGGGAGTCGTATCATTTAAACATAAAATGTTTGATCTTTCAGTCGGTCATTGGTCGATGACCTCGGTTCTTTCACTAAAAACTTGACAGGTACAGCATCAGAATACAATTATAGTAACCTTCAAAATCTAGATAACTTGGTCACAAATCAATGACGCATCTGAAAGTTAAACATGCATAATACTTATGCCATGTACCAGTATATCAAACATGTTCATCCATCAATTTTTTTTTTTTTTTTGGCCATGTATTATCACAATGTAATCATCTGTAGCGCTTGGATTTCATGACAGTTGATTCATATATCAGGACCCCTTTGAGCTGTCATAAATCATAAGTTGTTCTTCCATTGATGCACGGGATGCAATATTCAACATCAACTAGTTTGTTGCACATCAATTCTCAAATCTCAACCCTGAACAGACACACATCCCTGCTTATGATGCCCGCATTACTCATTAACTCACCCTATTGAGTAGAAAGGCGGTCGCTGATGACTATAAGTTGGCATTCTGGCTTCTGTATCCCGTTCCTTTGTCATGACTTTGATGCTTGATACACCACGTTTGTAGGAGTAACCTGCAACGGGTTTCAATGTAGAACTGATCAAGAGAATTCCAAATAACTATGATTCTGATGACTGAGCTTATCTATATAACTATATTAGCTTAATCTTGGCATGAACTCAAACTTGAGTAAAGTATCATGGACTTGGCAAAAAAGTCAAGTAATGTCGTTGTACACTTGTAGACAATTGCAGAATATCAACATGCACAGGGTACCAGGACTCTCATTCTTTGCAGAAACCTGGGTCACTTTATTTGTCAGTTGTCACTCATAAACACTTGCATACTTCTGCACACGCCCCATGGAAACAAATAATCAGGAAACTGTTGAATTCCACAGTACGGCCATATTTCTTTGTTCTCATTGCATACATCAAGTTGCGTCAAATCAAGTAACGCAGGATTGACAATTTAGCAACATCACCCCAAGAGGACAGTGAGGTAAAGCCGTAAAAAGTTGTCGGATGTACAGTGACTTAGTCATGGCTTGTAAAGCTCAAAGAAAAAATCTATTGGATGATCCATGATGAAAATTGTGCCTAATGTTGGATTAACTTCAAAGTTCAAAATCGAAGAAGCACAAATAACTTAATAGTAGCCTAATTGCTTCTTTCTATCATATTCCAAACTGAAAAGATAGTGACTTGTTGCCACAATTGTAAATGGGAAAAAGGTACGAAATCGAACCGATCGATAAGTTTTACAGCAGCAGGTTCAGGGCTTCAATAAAAAACGGGCCATGAGTACAATACAAGCAACAATGTCATCACTAAGCCTCCACCTATGGTCACACAAAGGAGAAAGGATATACGCAACCTCACCGCTATGTTGAAAATTAGACATAGCTCACAATATAACAAAGACATCAAGCACTTCGAAGATAGCAAAAGAAATTAGATAGAGCAACTAACCTTTTTGGCAAAGAAAGAAAAAGACAAATGCAAACAATCTTGAGAGTTAAGGCCATGTGCTGAAATCGTAGGCAATTT
Source organism: Gypsophila paniculata (assembly GCA_032274805.1). NCBI lineage: Eukaryota > Viridiplantae > Streptophyta > Magnoliopsida > Caryophyllales > Caryophyllaceae > Gypsophila > Gypsophila paniculata. The sequence goes on along the minus strand of JAUEKU010031691.1, from coordinate 12,340 downwards.
CCTGCAATATGGTGACAACAACCCCTTTGTTTGAATGGCGGGATATGGAGTGAGAAGGGTGATGAAACTTCTCTTGTTTGGTTAGTAACTTGGGTTGGTGGGAAATAGAGATCAGTTTCCCCTCCTACAAGAGCAATCAAAATCCTTCCGACACAAGAAATTTGAAAGGAAAATATCCTCGCTCCACTCCTCTCTCCTTCGCTACTAGTATCTTATCCAAGCAATGCCTATATTCCAGATGCCTTCTTAAAACTCGGTAGCAGTCATTACGGCAATAATGGTTGACTCACTCCTGAAATCCATTTATTCATCTGCCGACAGAACCCTCTCCAGTTGTCATCCCTAGAGGTGAGTTCAGTCCGCTGCATCTCTCTAAGCAGCTGGAGGACTGGCTCAGGGTTTGAAGACGACGACAGCAGCAAAAATATTTCAGTTGATATTTCTTGCAGCAAACCTGGAGAAACAGCCATGACCTGTTTCATGTGATCGATGGCTATTTGAAACTCTTTAGCCTCTGAGAGATATTTGAGCAATATCACATGAGACTCCTTTTGTCCTAGGTGACAATTACAGCATAATAATCGAGAAGCGGACAGGAAATGACCTGCACAATGTACATTTATCACAAACTTAAATTAGACCAATAAGCTAGCAATCGAAAATTTGAACCTTTTATTGGACGAACGGAAGGGAGGAGGAGGAGAGATGCAGTCAACTGTGATAAGCACCATAAATGACAAACAATTAACTGTGATGAGCACTGTAAATAAAGCAGTACCTGCTTTACAAAGAAGTAGCACAAGTCGAGGAACTACAGTTCGTGCAATTGTTTCATCCTGATCTGCAGCCTTGTAGAATATTTGAATAGCATCATCGAATTTCGAGTCATGACAAAGGCTATCTACGAGAGATATATATGTCGATGCAGTAGGTACGATACCTTTCTGCAACATATGATCATATAGTCCCTGAGCATCGTGTATTTGACCTACCTCTGCGAACTTTTTAATGAGGATATTATAAGTTTGCAAATTTCCATTAATTCCGCAGGCAAAAATCTCATCCCAAAGCTTTTTAGCGGGGCGGATAAGATCTTCGCTGCACAATGCTTCCATGAGCGTATTATAAAATGATATGTCGGGGACCAATCCTTTCTTCCTCATCTCCTGAAGAACCCCATAAGCTTCTCTCAATCTACGAGCCTCACACAAACCTGAAAACATAACACTATAGCTCTCTAAGTTCGTAAAATAGTCTTTTGAAGATAAAACGTGATAAACGTCCAACAGATCATCAATTTTCTTGTGCTTGCACAGATTCATACTTAGTTTGTCCAATGTAAGAAGAGTCGGTGTTTTCTCTTTCCCGACCATGAACTTGAAGAACAAAATGGCCGAACAAGGATCAACAATCGAAACTGATCCAACCAAATCGTTCAAAACGTCATCATCAACCGGGAAATTCCCATCTATAATCAGAAGTCCAATTACTTTCGCTTCATAGATAAAGTTATCCGAAAGCAAAGCTAGTATAAAATCTCTATAGTCACTACCCCTCGGTGCGACTCCTAACTTTCTCTTCTTCTTCAACACCATCTGCACCTCAAAAATACACCCCGGTCCTTGAGACCTAAAAGCTTCCGCCACAATCCTATACGCCATAAAATCAGGCTTACAATCTCGATTCCTCAACTCCTCGAGAATACTACACGCCTCAGACACCCTACTCACCTCACAAAGCCCGTGAACAATCAAAAGCGCAACTATTGACCCATCAAACCCCGAAACACCACCTCTACTAACTCGATCCAAAACCGCTAAAATGTCGCTTATTTGAGCACTCCTACAGTACCCCCACATAAATAAACCAAATCCAAGGGTATTAAACCTCACACCTCTAACAAGCATTTCATCGAACACTTTGTGTGCGTACTCGAACCGCCCTTCCGACACTAACCCACCTAAAACCATGTTAAATACATCCTCCCCAACATCAGAACCCTCACCCAAACACAAATAACCGTCATGGGATCGCTTCAATTTTACCAAATGCGCAACATACCGACTACAAACACCTCCATCGACACGAAATTTTCGGGTTTTAGCTTCCTTTAACACCTTCTCAAACGAATTAAATTGGCGGGAAATAGATAGAGATTTGAGGATAGAATTATACGAAGTCGACGAGTGCGAGAAATCGGGTTGTTGAGAAGCCCAATTGAAGAAACCGAGGGAGAGTGACGGGTGGTGGAGGAGAAACGGGTCGATGACTCGGGCGACAAGTGATGGGGTTAGTGAGTCGCGGAGACCGAGTTGGTGGAGGGTTCGCTCGAGGGAAGGAGACCATTTTCCGGCTTTCGACGAGGCCGAAACGAGTGTTTGGCTGATTAGTTTGGCGGTTTCTCTCGCCGGAGGTTTCATTTGGAGGTGGTGGTTGGTGTGATCAAAGTAGGGAAGAAAAAGCCCGCCAAATGAGAGATTTAATTTTGATTTATGACTTATGAGTTTATAAGAAAAAAAAATTAAAATGTAAAAAGAAATTGTTTTAACACGAGTTTTCGTATAGAACGGGCAAGGCCGCTAAGGGCCGAACTTATTTGGCTTGACCTGTGCCTGGTCAATTTAAATGTGGGTATGAATTGATCGACTAGGGTCAGTCTATTTCAAGGAGAGTGAGGAAAAATATAAAGATACAATAGGCTGGGTTATCTGTTAAGGGTTAGTGGACGGAGGAAGGCGAGTCGTACTAGTCTTTGATGGAGGCGCGTTGGGTCGGGCAAAATCATGATAATTTTGGTAGCTTGTCATGTCAACCGGCACAAGTGGCCAGGTTTACTCTCAATGTGGTAAGGGTTAAGGTGGGGATAGAGTAAGCTAGGTGAGGCGAAGACATGTTGGGATTTTTATGAATAATATTCTCATCCATATCTGTGTATATCCATTTATTTATTCATAACTGAATATTCTTAGCTAAAATATTATTTACTCCGTAATAAATAAATTCATCATTTAAATTTTGTATTCGTTTAAGAAAACATGAATTACTGTATACTTTTATGTTGTTAGTGAATCTTAGTTGATATATCAACATTTAGGCTCATTTTAACCGTCATCCTATAAAGTCATAGTCTAATTAATTTTGCTAGTTAAAATTCAATGAGGGATGGGATATCAACATCAGATGGATTAATTATGAACTATGGCCTTGATATCGATAGTTAGTCTGCCATCAACGTAAACTTGTAATTGATCCTTAACATGGCCCTTACTGAGTAAAAGTTACAACCCATTGATCGGTCTTTAGTCTTTACTATACGGAGTACTATTTATGGAGTATAATTCTATAACCCCGGTGTATATTTTTCAATACCGCTAGTTAACAATTAAAGTTTACAAGGACCAAACACCCGAGATCTGTGAAATGAAGCTCACTAGTCACTACAAGCCTAGCAACAGATAGAGCAAGAGAAGGACCACCTTCACAAATTTCACTGATAAATACGACTAATTACATCACTTATCCCATGTACATGAGCGATTGTATTTCATTAGGCTACTCCTCCCTTTCACTACGATCTTTCTGCTTGACTTTACAGAGACGATTATATGTACAGAGACCATGACCTGACTATAGTTTTATCTACAACCTGGACTTCCTAACAATTTTCAGCCCCTTTGCATTTTACAAGAGGCCAAACTGTATGTCACCAATATCTTTCCAAACCCTTTCTACACATGACTGTACACTTTCTACCTGAATTATTTTCGGCCATATCTACTCGGTAACATTTTCTTTCGATTTCTGCCTACTTGAGCTGATGCACAGGAGGGACTGTGTGCAATCTAGTTGCAGTACCTGTTGCGCTTCAGGTTCTGTGGGTTTGGGCGTTTGAAGAAACTAGCGAATAGAAAACTCATTGTGGTTTCCTGGGCGGGTTTCTGGGAAAGGCACGATTTCTGTTTAACCTGCAGTATAGTCTGCCCGATTTCTTGCCTGATTGAATTGATTATCGTTTGATCCACAGGGTTTCCTTCCACGTCTGTGACATAGAAGGTGTCTACGGCTTTGCCACTTTTTGTGGATATCTCTGCTCTTTGGATAGAGAGGCCGTTTTCTCTGAAAATTCTGGTTATATCCGATAGCAGTCCAGCTCGATCATCGGTGCAAAGTTCTAACTCTAGTCCCTACGTAACATAAGATAGAAAGTCAGTCAAGAAAGATGAGCAGCTTTTTGTCCTTAAATAAAACTTTGTATCGAAAAATAATAACAAGAGAAAGAGCTTCAAAGTGTAACTCGCCTCAGATGCCCTCCTCTCTATGGCAGCTTCAAGACATTGCATAACACGCTCCCGCTCAGCTTCTGACCTTATAGGTCGTCCATCAATGTGTCGGATGTAAAATTCCTGTTGACCAATCATATTAATCAAACATGTCCGATAGACTTATTTACAAAGTATCTCAAAAGCAGAAAACACAAAACTTTGTACAATTTTAATAATACATACAAAGTTTTTCACCTGGTAAGCTTCCATCGTCCCAGAGGCGACCATCCCATGAAACACCACGTATTTCATATCTGTAAGAGTACACACGATATCAAACAATAATTTGGGTCGATCCTTTGACCGCATAGTAATCACGGTATAATCTTTCTCTGGACAATCAGCCACTGTTATAAGTGGCCTACGGAATTTTTCCTCCACTCGAGTTTGCCCAATTGTTTCCATTCCTTCATAATCTCTATCATCAAACATAATCTGATGGAGCCTTCTCCCTCGGTGAGTTCCAGGAGGCGAGAGTCTCATTTCTGCCGCCTTATAATCACTGTTTCCTTTAAGAACATAGCAAAGGAGCTTCTTAATAGTAAGAAGCCTTTTCGGATCACTGATTGCACACCCTGACGACCTGTCAGTTACATGTACAACAGCTGCAGCCCGAGAATTATGGGTCCATATCTCAGCATTGACCACATTACAGTCGAGATCAGCCAAGACCGCACACACTTCAGATAGCAAGCCTGGTCTGTCAGTCCCTGTCAGCTCAATTGAAGTATCTGCTTCAGAAGGCATCACTCCCACAGCCTCTCCCACACAAGGCATAAGCGAGGAATCACTCTCAATAGTCTGAACATTTAAAAAGCAAACAATGTCAATGTGAGGTACACTCTGTAACGGAGATGTATCTCGTCAATTGAGTGCATGTCTGCAGCAAGGCCTCGCTAATAAGTCAAAATGACTCAATAAAATCATTTTACTTTTTCAATTACTCGATGAAATAGTCGTCATTCAATCCAATTCTTGGCGTGACTAAGAAGTTATAAGATTCACCTTTTGAATATAATTGATGACTTCTGGATCTCTTATCTTGTTCCCGTAATAGTCAGTGACATTGAAAACTGTAAGAAAGGTCGACATTAGTAGCTGGCACCGTCACAACCAAATTGATGCAACTACACAAGAGTAAATGACATAGTGCATAATAAAGTTAAGCAAATGACATAGGATCAGAAATAAAGAATCATTACCATCCATAAACCATCCACCGTCCGAAGAGATATAAGCTTTTTTAATAATAAGGTTCATATCCGACAGCACTTGGACGACCTGTAGAAGAGTCCCATGCTTGTTGACACTGTCCACCTGAATAATGTCATTCAACACTTTAATAACAGTTCTTTAATCATACTAATAATGTCCAACCTTTTTAATTATTCATGTAATACTAGTCAACTTCCAACAAGATAGAGGTACTTGTCCATGCAAAAGAACCTAAACAGCACGTCGACATCAACCCTACAGACTACAGTTACAAGATACAACTTACAAGCACGTGTCTCTAATCCCATTCATATTGTTCCCGTTTGATATATGGTTAATCGAAGTGAACTTTCACCAATATTACCTTCAATTATATACTAGCCAGTAGCCACTACTCCTTTAAAACGTATATATGAAAATATGAAATACAGTTGTCTTAGTGAGATAGAACTAGGCAAGTTTTACATATCACAGTTCTACATATTCAGAGAAATTAGCGATCAAAATTGATTTCGTCAGTGTACTAAAGTCAAATTGGGACAATATAAATGAGATGGAGGTAGTAATTTCTTTGACGAGAACAAAACAATATGGCGATATGGAGACTGCCAGTGGCAAGGCATAAGTAATAGAGTTCCCTATTACGGAGTACTAACGTCTAAGCACAAAATTTCATCCATGGTTAGTCGCAATAAAGAGTAGTTGTTCCCAAAAGACCAACAACAACAACAACAACAACAAAACCTTAATTCTGGAATGATTTGGGGTCAGCTAACACGAATCGACAGGTTGGAATTCCCAATATGCTACCCAACTCCAATTTTGTGATTTTTTTTTTTTGGGCTTATGTCTCAGTAAAACACAATTTACAGGGTAAAATTTCACAATTAATGAAATTTATGATACTTGAAATTAACCCTAACACCTAATTAATCAAACAAAAAACACAAGTATACCTGAATTACAGTAGCCACATCAGAGGAATCATTGTCCACAACAACTCTGCAAAAGATTTAAAAAAAAAAAAAAATAGATAAAATACTAATAAAAAAAACTCAAAAAATTCTTTAATTAGTTTAAATCAGCTGAATTTTTACACTTAATTTTCATCATATAAAGATTCAAAATTACCCCAAATAACCACAGTAAAATCTAAATCAAATTAACAAACATATGAATTATCAACTGCAACATAAAAAAGTTTTGATTTTGGTAAAAAAGAGAGACGGTCTTTCACGATAAATCCATTTCTTTATAGTCTAATAACCTATTTAATAGAGTATGTCTCACTTTATTCTTACAATTTGAGATTATAAAACGATCTTTGAAACGAAAACAAATAATGAATAAAAAAGAAAGGAAAAGAAAATACCTAGGAGGATTCAACCTCCTGACCAATTTCTCATACTCATCTTCCATAACAAAATCCCCAAAAAATCAAAAATTAAAACAAAAACTATGTATATAAACCCTAAATAAATAAATAAATAAATAATATTAATAATCAATAATAGTTATTATAATAATAAAAAAAAGAAGAGGGAAGAAAATAGAGGGTAAGTGAGAAAGTAGATGAGAGGAAATAGTGTTTGGAACCTCCAAAATTCATGGAGGTAATTACAAGAGATGAGTAGATGACTCTTTTCAATGAGTGTGATAAATTAAAAATATGAACAGTAGTACTGTAATTCACTGAATTATGTTTTGTTTGATTTTAGGCAGCCGTCTTTCCTCTATTTATTTCGCCCCCCTCTACCGGTCTTTTTCTTATTCCCCCTCCCTCTTTTTGATTCTCGAATAAATTTAATTAAAGATCGCCTTTAATTTTGAATTTAAAAAAGAGTTTTTTGGTCAGATATTACCTAAATTACCTTAACTTTTACATTTTTTGTGAGATATTAACAAAATTAAGATTCCATTTTTTAGGCGTTTTGGATCAATTGAGAAATGTTGTGTCGTGTGAAATCATAAAAGTAATTTAATAATTCCATTTTTTAGGAGTTTTCTTAAAATATGTCTATTTGTAATCCTTTTGTACAATAGACAATTCGATATTTTTCTCTAAACAATTATGATATCATATATGAGAAATCTTAAATTTCCAAAGATTATTGATTTTAACAAAATCGATTTTTGTTTATTTTTGTATTTTTTTTGAAAATGTAGTAAGTTATCATTTATATAACAATTTTATTCTCTTTTTATTTTTACATTATAACACACATTTTTAGGATTTTAGTACAAGAAAAGGTTTTGGAGTCTGAATTCTAATAGGTAGATAACAATCACCAAATTAAATTTAGTAACTATTTTTTCCTAAAAATTATTTGTATACGTGTTTATTAATAACACTTACTCGTACCTATTAAATATTGCACCACATGTCTCTTGTGATTTTTTGTGAAATTGTCTTTCACGAGACTAGTGTGCGTTGCGAAAACTACGAAGTACTTCATAAAGTAGGTTCAAAAGAAATTAGTCAAAATGAATGTAAAATTACGAGTCCAACGTCAATTATTTTACTTATTCACGGAGTGCTTCGTAATATGAAAATTCAAAAAATAACAACAGCAAAAATAACAATACCAATAACAATAATGAATTCGTACTCGATAACACTATCTTCACTTGAGATCACTAACAACATTATTTAAAATATTTCAAAAATATGCTAATTTTATTAAATTTTAAAATATACTTCCTCCGTCCCGATCAGTACGTTACTATTACTTTTCACACAAATATTAAGTAAATGCAAGTGGATGTATAATATAATAATAAAATATGATTATCTAATCCACTTGCAGATCACTAAAAACTTACTAAAAATGGAAATAATAATAAAATATGATTATCTAATCCACATACAAAAACTTACTAAAAATGGAAATAATAATGTATTCACCGATACACCCAAAATGAAAATAGTAACGTATTGACCGGGACAAAGGGAGTATTAAATGTCTTATGATATGTAATTATCGAGAAATAGTCAAATATATATAATTATCGAGTAAGAGTAGAGCTGGCAAGCCTGACCCGATCCGAGTGACCAGACCCGAAACCCGAATAACCCGACCCGACCCGATGATGACCCGTAACCCGATACGGCCAATATAATTTGTCAGAAAGATGTTTTAAACAAGATAATGAATTACTGAATTATACGAGGTAATATTTAACGTAAACCAAACATGACTAGATATATTACCATCATAACTCGACACGCAAAAAACTCAAACCAACTCAAGTTGATCCAAATTTGCCTTACACGGATAAGTTTATCGAAATCACCGATCCAAACGAACCGATTCCACCGGAACTTGATCTAAGTCGACAAATTTATCAAAATAACCTGACTTGATAGTTACCCGATCCAACCTGATCTCGACCCGACCCGACTAATATGTCTTAATGACCCGACCCAACAGCGACCCGAACCCAACCCGACCCAAACCCGAGCTATGAAATGACCCGATTGACCCGACCTGAGAGCGACCCGAACCCGACCCGAAGATTGTTATGATCCAACCCGATCAAATTTGACCCGAATCCAATTCGATTGACCCGATTGCCACCTCTAAGTAGGAGTATGTATAATTATTGCCAAGAGACTTGGTAGAGCGGTGGCGCTCACGTGGTTAAAATCAATCCTATTGGAGAAACAGACGGTTAGAAAAAAGTTGACTGAATGACCGCGGTAAAAGTGGGTAGGACTGACTGACTGAGTGCAGTTATTTTGGGGAAAGGGTAAACTGCGAAGGTCGCTTTTATAAAAACGGCACGTGACATGAGTAAGAGTTGTAGGGGCGAGTCGGTAGATCTGTCAAGCTTGACCCGATCCGAATGACTCAATCCGAACCCGACCCGACATGATCCGATGATGACCCGTAACCCGACACGACCCGATTAAGTTGGACCCGAAACCAAATCCGACCCGACCCGATTCGACCCGTAACCCGAGTCAACCTGATTTGACCCGACAGCTGACCGACCCGATATGACCCGTAACCCGAGTCAACCAGAAACCTTTTCAATAATATAAAAAAAAATTAATTTTTAAAATAACATTTCAAAAGTTTAATTTGAAAATTATTGAAAACTTTTTGAAAAAGTAATTTTTTCAAAATATTTAGAATAAAGTTTCAACATTAAAATTTTGCGCCAAACTCAAAATTTCAAATTTGATTTGAAATAAAATTGAAAAACTCAAATTTTGTCTTTGTTAAACTCTAACTTTTGTCTTTGGAGCCAAAATTTTAGATATTTTCAAATATTTTGCTAAAATTCTAAATTTAGTCGATTGATTATTCGAGAACTGATAAGTGATATTAAAATCTTAAAAGTTCAGTTTTAAAATTATAATTATGACAACTAAATGAAACGAACAAAATATCAACAAATATTGCAATTCTAAATAACTAACACAACTCGTAATAACAAAATATGAAATTAAAGCCACTATTTATGAAAAATACGTCCACGGTGGGTGAGGTTCCACTTTGCCGACCTGAATTCAACCCGATTACAACTTGACCCGAATCTCGTCCGATCCCGACCCGATTCCAACCCGAACCCGATTGACCCGAAAAATTCATTTGACTAACCCGAACCTAATCCGGACTCGACCTGAAACCGACCCGAATAGAATGGCGACCCGGTATAATCGACCCGATGGCGACCCGAACCCGACCTAAACCCGACCCGAATACAGTCATGACCCGATAAAACCCGAACCCGATTTGATCCGACCCAATCAAACCCGACCCGAACCCGACCCGAGTGACACCTCTAAATTAATCTCTCTTGTTTATGCTCTTTTGATAGACGATATCAACTTCTAAAACAAAGAAGAGTAAGTTTTATGATATATCGTCTTTATTTTCAAAGTAAGTATAAGACCATTAATAATGAATGAGGATATTTTGAATTAGATAGTTAGAAAAAAGAATAGTCATTTACAATTAATCATGAAAAACTTTTCTTTTTAAAACTTTATAACAATGAATTCCATTATTATTATTATTATTATTATTATTATTATTATTATTATTATTATTATTATTATTATTATAAGCACTAGAAATTTATCAAAGTGTCAAAGATGAATAAAATTAATTATTTCGAGTTAAAAAATTTGCAAAAAAATTGTATAAGAAAATAAATGTAAAAAATGAATTTTTGTTAATTATCAAAAATAAATGTGTTCAATCAGTCAATTATTATTATTATTATTATTATTATTATTATTATTATTATTATTATTATTATTATTATCAACATTTCAACTGTATAAAAAGATTAGTTGTCCCTATAAAAAAATATATTATAAAGATTCTCGATGGAAATTTTCTCCCGTTATAATGTGTTCCTACGAGTACCATTTTCTTTATGTTTGGCTCATTCAACATGATAATGAACAAAGATAGATTGATTGGACTTTGAGAATATTCAAAAATCAACAACAAATAATAAGAGAACTTTTTAAAAAGAAAACAATGCAATGAAATAGTGCATGTATTTAAATAATTTTAATCTCGCTCTATGTATTTTTTCCGTGTTTGTTTTTAATTATTTAGAGGATATAACCAATATATAATTATATGCTCAAATTTTAAAATTATATATGAAGAGAAGTCAATTACCGAGGATAGATAAGAAAGAAGAAGATGTTATATAAAAGATATAGGTAGTCTTCTTTTGTACGAGTTATTTTTAGCAATTAATGGACTATATATTTGAGGTAGTAATACCTCATATTCTAAATTTTTGGATTTTTCTTATAAGAAATCTGAGTTTGATATTTGAAACTTTTATTAATACTTAAAAACATTATTAATACTCAGAAACTTTAGAGATTATTTGGTTACCAATGACCAACACATGAACTTTAAGTTTTTAGGAAGTGAAATTGCGCATCTTGTTTGGTTACCCATTTTTGGTAAATTGGGGGAAATGAAAGTTAATTAACAAGTTCAATTTCCACCATTATGTGGGAAAATCTTACCAAGCCCCTCGTTGTAATTCCAACTTCCTATATCTAAAATTTGACAATTATTTTCATATCTTTTATACTAAAGGGTATAATTGTATTTTGCAAATACAATAAATTCCTACATGGTAACCAAACGACATGAGGGAAACTAAATCATGGGAAGTGTAAATTCCTAGATGGTAACCAAACAAGTTTAACCCATTTCCCATGAATTACATGGGGGAATTTGATTCATGTGAATTATAACTTCTCAAATGAATCTAATTCGTACATGAACCAAACGACTCATCATTTATAAAACTTGAAAAAACTTGAATATGATATACTACATCAGATGTATATAATCCTATGTTTTCGATCTTTTAGTCATACTATTGTAATCATAGCCAAGCAAATTGAAGGTAAATACATGAATTAGGGTGAAATAAAATTGACGTATAAATATTTTAGTTTTTATTAAAGTTGATTAGTATGAGGGGCGAGGGTTCATATCTCTTAACTAGTGATAAGAGATACTCCCTCCATTTCTCTCTTTTTGTTACATTTGGTTTTGGCACAAGGAATAATAGAAGTGTATTGTGTGGAAGAGATTGGTGGAAAAAAAAAATAATTCCATAAAGTAGATTATGTGAATGAGATTGGTGAAAAGTTGACAAAAATAAAAATAGGAAGAAAAAAGTGAAATTTCTTTTTAGGAAAGTGGGAAGAACAGAGGGAAACAGAGGGAGTACTGTTTTGACAAATTTTTGTACGGTGTTCGATGGTATGAGATGTGGGTCAACTAGTAAAGATCTACAAACGAAGAATA
>JAUEKU010031581.1:0-14322 GCA_032274805.1 Gypsophila paniculata | reverse complement strand
AATTAAATTGAATTATTTAAATAGGATTAAAAATATTATTTTAGAAATAAATAATTGTATGATATATTACTTTCCAACATATTATCTATGACTTTGAAAGAATAAGCTTCAAAACATAGAATAACAATCAAGAACTACAATTGACGACGATGTGCAAACTAATGAAAGAGCTTGGCTACTGACTGAGAAAAAATTGCAGCTTCACCAAATAATTTATACTCGTATCTTATAACAAACAAACAACGCATCACATGTAAGTACGCAACAAACACATTACCACCTTGCAGCCTTGCCTATTTAACCAATTGAAACTCCACTCCAGGTCTTGACGACGAATCAGCAAACACCATGTCTTGCTATAACCTGTTTCTACAATTGTAATCAAGGAGAGTAATGTACCTAAGTTGCAACTTTCAAACCAAAATCGACGAATGAAAACTCCATTGTGTGACCGACTCTCATCAAAGACTAAAAATAGCTTATTATAAGCTCATTCTACAATTGAAAATAATCATTCATAGATTTCATACTAATCCTCCTACTCTCATGAAATGTTCACTCCAAAATCATTGTCTCAAAAGTCAAAATTGTCAACCTATAATCAAAATTTTAGTACTCCGTATCAATTATAATTTTTTCAACAATATTAAAACACAACAATTTTTAGTAATTTTTTTCTTAAATCAAACTCATTCAAAAATTATACGATACCTACGCAACGCTTTACCATACTTAATACTCCGTACATTTTTATTAAGTAATCCGAATAAATTATTCTTTATAAATAATTACCAACTACTCCGAATATATATATACATGGTCGTACAATGTGCAACTGTTCGAAATTTGCGCTAGTAATTAAAAAAAAAAAAAACAATAATATCAAATTACATAAATTACGATTATTAACGAATGGAAACGAAAATCTTTGATCAGCTCATTCAACCTTAAAATTTGATCAGAAGGGAGAGACTGGACATCCTCACAGTTGTTGAAAGTGCATAGGTTCATTGCCTGGGCACCTTCCAGTGGCCGGAGGGACTAGACATCCTCACGGACGGCACACAAAGGACCAGTTAATTCACGAGTCCCAGGTCACATAACCGTGGGCTCTGATACCATATTAGGAGTATGGTAGAAATAGAGGAGCGAGATTTCGTAGAATGAGAATTTGTATTATTGATTATTCGTGATGGTTCCATTACACATTAATCTAACTTGAGTATATATAATACTCAAATACTAAGAAATCCTCTAACAAACCCTAGGACGATAACCGCCACTAATACTAAATCTAGAACCTTCCGTATTATTCTCCAAACCTAAATTACAATTCCAAACCAAAATTAACATGTCAAAATATTTCAACGCACCCAATGCCATACCGTGCAGTAAACCCTGACCGCCCGCAACTGCACTCATAACGACCACATATAGACCCGTAACGAACCAATCCCGGAGTCTTTCTGTCACGAATGAAGTAAGAATCTTGTCAATTGTGGGATTTCTAATGAAAAAGTCGAGCCGGAATTCCACTCCGTACAACTCCGCACGGGCAAACTCGGCAGTAGTCTTGAGTTCATCATCTGATAACACGACATGACGTAGCCCGAGCATGATCTTGCTCTTGTACGGCATTGGTTTGTTCTTGATCTTATAATACTGCCGAATTGCCTTAACATAATCACCTCGTCGTACGTATTCCTCGAACTCACGCTTTTCGGCTAGGTAGCTGTCATCAGAGCCGCCGTGAATAAGTGTTGGAGTATGAATTAGTATGTTTTGGTATTAGTTGGTAGGTTAGGAGGATCCTAATTAATATCGTCTCTAGAAACTTCTCCTACCTCTATATATATGTAGTACTTCCTTTTGTGAAACAGAATATGAATGAATACAAACTTCTCCCAAATATTATCATTATATTTTCTATCATGGTATCAGAGCCTCGCTCCTGAGGTCTCTCGATTCTTATTTTCGGTCTTGCCGATGGGATTAGACCGATTCTAACTCCCACCGGCAGGATTTCGTTCTTTGACATAAAACGGTTTTTGCTGTGATAAGATTTAATATAAATGATTGATATTATTATTGATAATTGTGTTTTTCATTGATCTAGGTGGAGCCCTATATATAATAATACAAGACTCCAACATATTCGAAACCCTAGCCACCACACTAGTATAAACCCTAATTCTAATAGTAATGGGCTAAGCCCATTATTCTAATATGCTGCGCTACTTGAGTTTTCTGTTTTCACTCTGATTTTTCAATTTTCTCCCAAAAAAAAAAATAATAATTTCGAGATGATAAACGATGGCAGTGGTTTTGGAGTTATTGTTCTTCCAGCGTAATGTCCGGTTGTTTGTGGTTTTCATTTCCTCCTAACATGAACAATTGTATCGCTGCTCATCCAAATTTTGAGACTCTCGAAGTCTCTTCCTTCTTTTTGCATATTCTGTTTCACAAAAGGAAGTACTACATATATATAGAGGGTAGAAGAAGATTCTAGAGACGATATTAATTAGGATCCTCCTAACCTACCAACTAATACCAAAACTTACTAATTCATACTCCAACAATAAGAGGGGCACTAAGGTCGTCCATAGTTTTTGAGGTGAAGATTCAATGTAATTGTTTCTTTGTTTTAATATTAACTCTGTATAAATATAGAGCATGAAAAAAAAAAAAAAAAAGCTCTTTCTAACCCTACTTCATGTATACTACGCAGCGCTGTAGGATTCCTACATGCAGTAGTCAATATAACGGAAATATTCTTTACCGAATGATTTTATTCGGTTCAAAATGTATTTTATTTTTAATATTATTTTTTGACAAACTTACTCACAATACGGAGTAATTTAAGGGTGTTGCTAAATCTCGTCCTTTAATGGCTAAATCCCGTCCTTTTTTTATGTGTAAATTATTTTTATACCCTTTGTTGATAAAAAATATTAATTTGTAAGTAAATCATCCCAAAACGACCTAATTACCTTATTATACTTTAAAAAATGAACACTTTAAATACTTTTAAACACATTTAATAATTAATTATTTTGAACTTTTAAATAGTATGAACACTCTAAACGACGATTTTAATTATGATACGTAACAAGAAATCAAAAACTGATTTTGAAGAGGAAGTTAGTGCTTTTTTTAATTAAATGAATTCGAAAATCAATTTTTTTTTCAATGTGTCACACGAATGAACCGTGAATCCGAGATCCACACATGTGAAACATAAGACCACCTTAGTCCACATATGTGGGAGACACGGCTTGACCATGGTTGAGCCTTGTGTCTCATATGTATTGACCATGGTCGACCCGTGTACATCACATGAGTGGAGCATGGTTCACCCATGTGGATCACATGTGTGGACCACGGCTCACCCATGTGGATCACATGTGTGACACTCTTTATTTATTTATTTATTTATTTTTTATTTTTTAATATTTTATGACACTCACATGTGGATCACGGTTTATGTTACGATTTCGTTTAATGTAGGTTAGTTTAGACCATGACGAGTATGATTATTCAGCGAAGTTTGTCACCAATACGACATTTTTGTCTCAAGTAAATTTAATTTCAATGAAAAAATTAGTCATTAAAACGGGATATAGTTAGATTAAACGGAAAAAAGTTTGAGAGATTTAACGGTTGAATTTGATTAAAAATTTGATTTTGAAGACGAATTTGTATTTTCAATTTGACACTTTGATTTTAAGTGAGTTTGGAATTTATAATATAATGTTTAAAGATATATTAAGTTGGAATTTAGAATATTTAAAGGGAAGGACAATTTGGTCAATTCATATCAAAAATAGGACGGGATTTAGCAATTATAGGACGGGATTTAGAATTCCTATAATTTAATTAGACCTGGGATCGAGCGGGTCGAGTTTTGGGTTCGAATTAAATACGGGTCAGGGTCAGAATACTGATCAGTGATCATAAATAGCGTCTACCGCCTCATTATTTTTAACTAATTTTAAAGCGCCACAAAAAAAAATTTAATATGAAATCCTTATCTGTTTTAGTCCCCTGTCAAACTTGACTAGACCCTCATAATGTGAAACTGCACATTGAATTTTATGAGTGCAAGTTCGTAGAGAATGAAACTCATACTTCCTGATGAGTACATATTGTGATCACAATAAACTGTTGGATGCATAATTGCATATAACGATGTTACACAAGTATAAGATGTACTATAATGTCAAACGTTGTGCATTGATTTCAGGTTTGTCGCTGAATTTGGATCTAGCCACTAATGTCCACGTTATATCCTCTTGCAATGTATACGAATTATCCATTATTATTACTCCATATATATGGTGGTTTCGATAAGACAATTACTCCGTACTAAAATGACTTTCAGCATTTGGAGGCAGAGGACGCTAAGATATATCCAAATGAGTACACGACATGGAGAGAAGATCCATTTAACTTCCATGTCAGCGGCGTTTATCCGATTAGGAAACTCTGAGATACAGCTACTGATGCATGGAGGGAAATGTTGTCGATTCCTGTAAGTTAGTCTTCATGGTCTGAATTACCATATTGTGTACTCGTTTTCATATGATTGTTTCTTTACTCAATAAATTTGTTAAGGTCAAATTGATGAAGGTACGCGTGAGTCCCTCAAAACCAAGTGCATCGGACACTAACATGCTTGCAGAAATGGTCTCTTACCCGTATCAGTCGCATGTGTGAAAAAAGTCCCCTAAGAAATAAAATAACAAAAAGGTATTTTAGAATACCTAGTTTATGTTATCATTATATCATATACTCCCTCCGTATCCGGTACTAGCACTTGGACCCCTGACCTATGGCACATCTAAAGCTAGAAAGCCTTGTACCACTAGGCCATGCGGAGTGCCAGTGATTCAGCTCCATGTTTTTTCGTATTTGAACTCTTGTTAGAAATGTTGACTCCACAAATTCGTTTACGAATATCATTGACACTATGCGACTCGACCTGATTGACCTGGATTTAATCTCGAAAGTTAGTCCAAAGTAAGTGAACTTGGTTACTAAGACTCTTAGATATGGTATCGTGAGTGATACAAGTTGGAGTGTTTAAAACATAAATTTCAAGTTTGGGGACACGATAACACAGTCTAACAAGTGACATAAGTGCACGACCGATGTTTAAGAATTAAGATACGTCGCCTACTTGAAAACTAATACGTAGTAATTTGGATTAAGTGCAAACAATAAATAAAGTTGTCACCCGTAAATTTACACATGCCCCCCCCCCGACCCCCTACTCCGCCCGTGCACAAAATAGACTGTCCATAACACTGTTCTTTTAGAAAAGGTATGAAAACATCGTAGAATTTCCAAAATTGTAAAAGGAGACGAGTTAGCGAAACATAGTACAAAGGGAAGATATTGCTATAATGCAAGTGACTCGGCATTTGAGCACACACAGGTGGTTGAATGTTGGTCTGTATTGTTGAATGAGTTGGAATATGAAGATCCTTCTGCTAATAGCATGGTTTATTTCGGTATTCGTCATATGGTACTTAACAAGTTCACTGTCCTCACTGGCAATCCCTCCGGGTCCTCCGCCCCCGCCTCCGCCCACGCTCACTGAGAAACTAATTTTTGACGAACACTTTCGGGTCGAGGCGTGGATGCTTGCTATTCAGAAATATTATAAGATTAGGAACAAGTCTGTTCCAGCTAAATGCAATGCTATGGTGTTTTTGAAACATCATGAATTTACTCCTGGTCAACTGAAGAATGTTGCCACTGTGGCAAAGGCTGGCCTCGAGGGTAACCCCCCTCCGATTGAAGATCTGTTTTACTTGTATGAGGGTGATATCACTGTTGACTCTGTTTTCCTGGAGTACTTGGGCGTTCAGGCTAAGGCTTTTGTCGTCTGGCTTGTGGGGTGGATACTCTTCCTCGTTGTGGGTTTCTGTGGTCTCCGAATTTGGAAGGGCTGAGATTAGCGGGGTCTTAATTTAGTAATTACTTAAATAATTACATTTCTAACCTTCTTCTGGAAGCCGATTAGTGAGATGATTATATGATCTTCTAGTAATTAATATTTAGGATTTGGGATTATTGCGTCTGGGTTCTAGGTTAATTGGGCTACTTCTTTTTGGGTTCCAGGTTAATTGGGTTGCTTCCTTTTGGATTACCATGGTCGAGATTAGGGGCTTAGTTAAGTTGTTATGATTTTAGTCATTAATTAAGCCGGTTAGTATATAATTGGAATTGCATTTACTTAATGATTTTTTTGTTTGAAATGATTATTGTAACGACTCACAGCAGCGTCATATCTACTACGAATAGTATCTAATATAATCGAATTTACTGTTTTTCTTAAGCCGCATTGTATTTAACTGTTTTCAACATTAATTAGCCTTATCATAAGGACATTTAAGGCGCTACATTTATCTGCCGCAAGTGCCATGAACCTCTGACAACCAACGTCAATATAGCAATAATGATTAAATTCGTACTCCCTAGAACGACCAACCTTTTGTTCAATCAAATAAGAATGTCAGTAGATGATTTGTTCACTATACTAATAATCAAGCAATTAAAAATAAGTGCAATGATGGTATTCATCACATTGTCTACCATAAATTCTCTGAAATTGTCGGGTATTACATATCCTAAATTTGCCGGGTATTACATATTCGTCGAACTCGCGCTTCTCGAATTGGTAACGGTCATAAGAGAGCCGTGAATAAGAGGGACTCTAAGGTACTCAATGAAGAATTTTCAAAATTATTAGTGTTGCATTTGCAACACCATTAAGGACCGTGGGTCCACCCCTACGTTCATTAATTCTAGAATTTTTTTTTAAAGTGTGTCAATCGCTTATAAAAAAATGAGTACTTGTACCACGAATTAAGCCACGAAAATTCATATTTCGTGGCATAAATTTTCCTAGCCACGAAATAATTTGTTTAGATTTCACTGAAACTTTATTTATGTCAGATGATAAGTTTTATTGTGGCAAAAAGTTATTAGTGTCACGAAATACTCTTATTGTGGTAAGAAATGCACTTGTATTACAAATTTGTTTTGTGTGTCAGCTGGCAAGTAATTCACTTTTGCCACGAAATAATTTTGACAGTGAAAAGTAATTTTTTTGTGTCACGGAAGACCTTATGGCAAATTTTTTATTTAACAAAATGATCGTGACAAGAATTTGCATGTGTCATGAAAGAAGTTTAATTGATGTAATATTTAAAATGATTTTCTCATGAAAAAATATCATATTAATAAATTTTTAATATTTATAAAGATTTTTTCCAAATATATATACGGAGTATTTTAATATCATTAACGTGTACCTAATGACACACATTAGAAAACCCAATATTTTATTCAATATTTTTTCCTAATAAGCATTCACTATATACTTTCTAATCTAATTTAAATAATAACAAAATTATCACAGAGTAAGTAGCTTAACCAATTAAACAAAATTTGGTAGTAAAAAAAAAAACATGAGAAAGACGAGCGCATCTAGGAATCTTACTCCACTACAAGGCATAAACGAATTTTTTATTATCTTTGATGAGCATGTTGGGGTACAGGCTTGGGTCCTTCCTATCGAATAGTACTATCGTATAAAAAGTAAGCGTATTCCAGCAACTTACCGAGCTCTTTTGAAAGCTAAACACTACGGCTGCACAACCACTCAACTGAAAAATATCGCCGACTTGATAGCGGCAGACCTCGAGGGCCGGTCTCCACATTCCATCGATGATATTTTTTACATGTCTGAGGTTGAAGTCACTATTGACTCTGTTTTCACCGAGTACTTCAACATTCAAATTCGGTCTATCTACGTCTGGATTTTAGGTTGGGTGGGCTACCTGATTGTGGCTTATTATGGGCTCAAGTTGTTTAACGGGGTGATTAGCGGGGGTGTTACTTAAGTTGTTATAATTTAGGAATTAATTAATAATTAAATTTCTAATTTTGTTTAATGAGCTGATTAGTGAAGTGATGTTATAAGATCTACTAGTAAATAATAATTAGAATTCAAACTTTTTGTAAGGACTAAGAGCGACATATTTAATATCTAATATAATCAAATTGTTTACTATTTTTCTAAAACCGCATTGTATAAGACTGCTTTTTCAATTAATTAAGGTTATTTTACGCAGTCGGTTATAAAAATTAGAAAATTGACGACTTGCATGAATATTTTGGCGTAAAAGTTTAGTTGCTTTTGAGTTCAGTTTTTATTTTTACATTTTAACTAATTACGCTTAACAATATTTATATTTTGATCATATTTTTGCGTTTTAATATCATATCATAATTGAAAAATGTCAATTATAATTTTTATTATTTTAAAAATCAACCCCTAAAAATCTGAATTTGACACAATAAAGATAAAAAAATAATTAAATTATTATACAAAAAAGCTTTTGCGCTTCGTTTTGCGCTAACAAAACCGATGCATGAATTATTCTAACAAGATCACTCCACCATTGTTAATCAAGATCGAATCTTAACGATATTGCCTAGGTGTACATGTGGCCAGCATCTTTGGTCACGCGGTGGCGTTTTTTGAAAAGGAGCCGTAAATAGCCAATTTCAAAAAATAAAAAAAAATACACCTATTTGAACGCTTTTCTAAAAAAAAAATGTCTCAAATAGACACTTTTTAAAAATAAAAATAAAAATAAAAGCAAAATTAATAAATGAATTTAATATTAATACATTTCAAAATCTAAATTACATTATTCAACTTTTCATGATTCGAAAATAAATACACCAAATAGAAACAACAATTATACAATATATCTCCCCGCCACTTAGTGACCAAAGATGCTGGCATCCAATTATCATGCTCTTTTGGGACTCCTGAATAATGAAGAGGATCCATTTCCACCGAAAAATAACTCAAACATAGCCATGAGCTGCTTGAACCTTATTCTGAACTACTACAAATGTAAAGCATAAAATTACGACAAGAATGATCCATTGAATCTTATTCCGTACTCCCACTACTCCGTACTACAAAAGTAGGATGTTTGAACAAATAAAGGCACTAAAATTTTAAGTAAGACAAACAATAAATACTAATTAACCACATCCAAACAAAACAGCATCGTAGTTTCATCTTAACAATCATTAAATAATACAACATGTATGCCACAACAAACAAATTGTGCTTTAAATTCTTGAGCAAGGCGAAATGGTCTAAAATTCGGCGTGATACTAAAAATTTGTCTTAAATAAAAGATTTAGCATTAAACTTAACCACATTCAAAGTTAAAATGAATAAACATCGTATGCATGCTGGGCGACACATTAGGACTTCTGAATAGTGTTACTCCCCCCGTTCGATCCAGTCATTTGTTTACCTTTGTTTTTGGCACAAAGACCAATGAAGGAGGTAAGGATCAATCATTAAATGACAAGTGGACAATAAGAAGAGGGAGGGACTCAAAATTACTCAATGAATGATGTCCTAAAATAGAAAGGTAAACAAATGAAAGATACACCCCAAAATAGAATAGGTAAACAAATGACTAAAATGGAGGGAGTATTTAAATACATTAAAGTTAGTTTGAACCAAATCATTATGGTTGTGAGCTAGGTTACTTAGAAGCCTAAGCAAGACTTAACTAGGTAAGTAGTTATCGACTGATAGGAGCATTGATATCTACCAGCAACAACAAGAATGCACAAGAACGGGTATCAACAACAAGACACCATAATGTAGGACAAGCCACTGCTCACGACAATCAGTCAGGCTTCGACCCTCACAACCGCCCTTGTTTGAACATCACTACAGTCCATACTTGTACACACCAAACACCCAAGTCATTTCTCAAGTGATAACAACACGCGACACAATATTCTGATTCGATCCCCAATCAAGTAGCAAAAGAACAATCATTGGAATTAAATCAAGAAACTCTATTCTTTAACACCTATGCATCATACACAAGCATATATAAAAAACAATATAATACCCCTTTAAATCAAAAGTAAAGATTCAGATTTCAATTTCATAAATCATTCAGTCGGCGATCATAAAAAAATCAAATGTCGTGTCTCATGTTTCAAAGGTGCAGTCCTCAACAAAAGAACATGGGTACGCCAATGCCAAACTCGTTCCTAAAAAATGAAAAACATACACTAAAATGCGTTTTCAAAATAATACTTACTTGTGCTAAACGCTCTTCCTGACGGGCCATCTTTCTCTCCCTATTGGCCTTGTTCTTAGCACATTAGCCTCAAACTGGTCGAACAAAGTCTTGTCTCTTGCCTTTTCAGCCTTAGTCTTATGAATACTTTCCATTAACACTCGGTTGTTCTGAAATACATTACTCTTCACCTTTATGTACATGACGTGGTACATGTGCTTGTCAATCTTCTTTGATTCTCGGTACTTGCGGAGCAACCTTCTCAAAATTCTCATCATCCTAAGCCACTTGAACTCCGTAGATCTTATATTAACATTTAAAAACCAAGAAAAAATAACAAATTAAATTCTCAATTAGAAATTGATGACAGATAGTATTTTGCATTGGAAACATTGTAGCAA
This sequence comes from Gypsophila paniculata, assembly GCA_032274805.1. Lineage (NCBI taxonomy): Eukaryota > Viridiplantae > Streptophyta > Magnoliopsida > Caryophyllales > Caryophyllaceae > Gypsophila > Gypsophila paniculata. The sequence continues at coordinate 3,779 of JAUEKU010031581.1, read as the reverse complement.
AACTCTTTACAACTCATACCAGGCGAACAAAGATTGGGATTTCAGATCTTTTTAGCACAAATTCTTGTGCTTGCTACTGGACTCATAAGAATATACACAAAAGAAATAAGCAACCATGAGTAAAAAAATGAAAAACCTAATATGTAAGTTACGCCTTATAGTTTTAAGTGATGGTAAATTGTACAACAAAGAACAACAACGTCATCAACAATAAAGAAATAACTGACTTAAGTGACGGTCACAGCTGCAACAGCCATTAGTACAGCTTGTAGACGACCACACAGCTGCAGTACACAAGCATATTAGAGATATACTATTAGGATAAGATATTAGGAAAGATATATTAGGAACAATATATATGAGATAATATTATGGCCTTATGGGTATCATAAAATTCTTAGAAATATTCTAGGAAAAATTTTTATATTATCGTACTATAAATACGGCACCCTATTTCATTATAACACAAGTCATTAAACAATCTTACATGGTATCATCCTAAAATCGATCCTCCCAAAACCCTTCCGCTTGCCACAACTTCGTGATTCAGCCGCCAGCCAAAGATGACTGCCTTATTATCATCTTCGGCTGGTCATTAAGCCGCTTATCTTTCTATTCGTGGTATTTTTATTTTATAGTATTATATTACGTAATAAAGATGCGTTGCTAAACCCACATCTCCCCACCTTCCCCATCCACAATGTCATGCCCTTCACATACCCCTCAACCATCAACTTCCTTCTTTGTCATTAGCATCAACCACCATTTTTTCAATTATTATTTCTATTATTAGACTATTAGAGATTACTTAGACCAATAAAGGTGTTCATCATCACTAGGTTATTATTATTCTTATTATTCAAAACAAATAAATCTTCGCCCTCTAATCGTTCTTCATATTGCTTGTTCTGCCACTGTCATGCCCCTTGTTGAATCACTCCGCGCCAGCACCGATCTCACACTTATTGCCAATGTTGCTACGGCAACCCGATCATTCGCCTTGTTGCTTGGCAACCGCCACAAACGTCAACCCACCAAGTTTTCATTCGCATCCGTGTCTTTGTGCCTCTGCCACCTCAGTTGATACGTCAAGTGGTCTCACTGCTGGCCTCGGCCTACAGCTTTTCTAGCCAAAGCATCGTTGCATCGGGACTATGGTGACACCTTGTCGGTGTCGGTTTAGATTTATTTTTGTTTTATTTTCTTTTCTTTTATTGAGTCGGTGTGAAACGCAAGTTTGCTTTGGCCCTTGTACGCCGTTCTCTTTGGTCTCTTGCGGTACGCCCTAGACGACCTTTGGTATTTGACGAGATGCTTCGGCCCTCGTACACCATGTTTCTTTAATTTTAGTTTTGTTTGTGGCTTATTATTGGTATGGTCTCGACACATGCAAGGCACTACATCCGGTTTCAAGCGTCGACGAGATCAACTTGGCTCATCTACAACGGCATCATCAACTATCTTTTAGTCCAGTCAAAGCGTTCGTAAACTACCCTTTTGACTAAGGGGGGTGTATTAGAGATATTAGGAAATTAGGAAACTATATATATTAGGAGAATTATATATCTTAGGAGAATATTATGGTTAGAATAATATTTTCAGAATATCTTTAAAAAGATTATAAGACCATACCATAAATACGGTATCCTATTTCATTATAATACAAGTCATTATACAATCTTACAAAGCATAGCAACAGTTATGACAATAACTACTATACTAAATAACGATGACAACAACACAACGCAACAACAAAAAACAACACCACACAAGTAATAGTACTAGTAATAATAAAATTACAACTACAAACTAACTGAAATAATTATACTACACTAACTGAGCTAATTAACATAATTTTCAATTACAATTATAGACCATAACACCGAAAATTAAAGCATTCAAGGTAAGAAGTATACCTATTATTCAAATAAAAATAAATAGGTGGCTTCGACGATGAGTATAAGTCTATCAACTTCCATCGAGGTCTGTTCTGTTGTTGTGGGGGATCAATAGATTACAAAGAGTCTGTCGTATTCCGTTGTAGTGGTCAACGTTATGTCATGGTGGGCAGATTAGAATATTGCAAATCGAGAGCATAAATTTATCACAAGGATGATATAGTAAACCTTACTCTTTACTCCATACTACGCGAATACAACTCCTTAAAGGAGAAAGTTTGAAGTTACTCCATACTAGTTAACAAAGATGATACGAGATTACGAGCTGAGGTACATGTTTTACATGTCAAGGAACCAACTCAACCAAAACCTTAAGGTGGTGGTTGGAGTCCCAAGATTACTTTTATACTCTCTAACACGCCCCCTCACATGAATGGCCTTGGGCTTGAAGTGTGGATGCAACTACGGGCCTCCTCATACGCTCTGATACCATGTCAAGGAACCATCTCAACCAAAACCTAGGTTGATTGTTTTTTACCTCCTAAAATGACCCGGGTTGAAGTGGAAAGTGGTGGAAAATAGATATTTTTGACCTGGGTTATGATTATTCTCAATGGGGTGTATTGGGCGGAGGTCAAAAAATTGGGTTTATGTATTTTGACCCAGTTAAGAAAATTTGACCCAATTTCTCAATGGGGATAGTTTTAGTCATTCTGGCTCTGATACCATGTCAAGGAATCATCTCAACCAAAACCTTAAGGTGATGATTGGAGTCCCAGGATTGATTTTATACTCTAACATAACATTACGTACACTCTGACAAATCACGAGGAATTTACTCTTAAAAAAAATTGAAGAATGATTGTCATCATTTCCAGGCCCTTAATTTTAACTCTCTTATAGTAGGTTTAAAAATATAAATCATTTATAAATCTAAATTTGACTAAAGTATTTGGATTTGAATTTGGCTCAAAATATTGTGCTTAGCCCATCTTCAATTACACTTTACCCCCCATGTTATTTCCAAATCTTACAATCACAAATCTAGTCTAACTATTTCAATTGTCAAGCATACAACGTGCTTACTCTTTCTTCTCTGCTTTTTCATCCTTCAATGTTAATATTTGGTATTCAAAATTTACGGATTCTCCAAACGGAGGGTTTGATTATGTAAATAAAAATTCTAGATTCTGAATCCAACAATCAAATTTTTGAAATAATATAATTGTTCCCAAACGCGACCTTAAAGAATTTACTTTCAAATAATACAAAGTAGGCATAAAGATGATGATATACTCTACAGGAAGAGTAAATTAAAAATTAATCACAAATGAAGAAATTAAGTTAATTAACCAATATAAAATAAATTCAACAGGATTTATCTCTTACAAATTTATCCTTCCAACCATAACCACAACGTAACCTCGTGGAAAGTTAAATGTTGACCAACGAATGCAAAGCAATCAACAACAAACAATTCAATCATCAATCCTAACATCACAAAAGATCAATATATACATACAGCCTAAATGAAATCTTCACTTAAAAGCTTGAGGTATATTACAGATTTCTCAAGCTTGCTTATCATTTCTAAGCCCTAAATAAAAGGTTAACTGCCCTAAATCAAGCATATTTAGGACCTGTTCTCTTCGTCTCAATTTTTTCGTCAGTCTGAAGTCTGAAGTCTGAAGTCTGAAGTTTTCTGAAGTTTTCTTAAGTTTTCTGAAGTTTTTAATAAGTTTTTGAAGTTTTCTTATTTTTTCTGAAGTTTTCTTATTTTTTTCTGAAGTTTTCTTATATTTTTTGAAGTTTTGTTAAATAATATGAACTTTAAGTATATTTCAACATTTATAATATTTTCAAGATTAAAAATGAATAATA
>JAUEKU010031471.1:0-14334 GCA_032274805.1 Gypsophila paniculata | reverse complement strand
GTCCCCCGTCAGGCGGTTGGTGGGGAAGGGGTTTGTACCCGGGGCGGGTGGTGGGGCGGGTGTGGAGGTTGGTTATCCTTCGCGGATGCGGGTACGGGGTACCCCTCCCCCGCCACCGCCCCGCCCCGCCCCAATGACATCCCTAGCTTAGTACCTAGGATTACTGGGGCTTAATTTATTTGTTTATCCGTTTGATCGGATTGCACATGATCTAGTCCCTAAAATGGTCTCACAGATATCTTACCGTGAGACCATCTCACATGAGACTGACTGTCGTTAATTATATTTGAATCAGTCGGTCATGGCTTTATCTCATTCATTGCCTGGTATGATTGTATGAATGGTGCTGGTATGACCTCAAGATACAGTTGCGCAGCCTAGATGGTGTCAATGATAATATACTTAGGTACCTCAAAGACATGACTAGTGTTCTACTGGAAATTTCGTGTATGTTAAGAGGGATCATTCATTGTCCTCATATATCGAATCTGCTGAGTTCCTTGAATATGATTGTTGCCGGTGTGGTTTGCATAACTACTAAGTAGAAGATTGTCGCGGCAATTGTTGATATGATTGGTTTTTTTTGTTAAACAGAGAAAGGCAATGGAATTCAGGTTATACAGTCATTAGCATCGCCTCCTGTAGGTACGGTTTTACTTAAGTCCTTAGTGTTTTAATTGGCAGAATACAACACTTTACTTCTTAAGATTTCTGAATATTAGCTTCTCTTGAACATTATTGCTGCATTCCCCTTCCCGTCCCTCCAAAAATAAAATTTAAACAAGGCTTTAGCCCGATGAATGTGGGCGTCCGTTCATTCTATTTGTTTTTTTGAGCAGAAATCACTCAAATCAGCAATGGAAATGGGGATTTACGAGGAACTAAGACTAATGAAATTTCTCCAACTTGTGACTATGCTAATGGTGAATGGATCAAAGATAATAGGGGTCCTCTATACAACGGCTCAAATTGTGGAACAATAAAGGATGGACAAAATTGTATGAGCCATGGGCGGCCTGACACTGATTACCTATACTGGAGGTGGAAGCCTAAGCAATGCAATGTCTCAAGGTTTAATCCTGAATCGTTTTTGCGAATTATGGATGGCAAACACATAGCTTTTATCGGAGATTCGTTGGCAAGGAATCAACTAGAGTCATTACTATGCATGTTAGCCTCTATTTCGGCTCCTAATCTAGTGTACTCAAATGGAGAAGAGAATAAGTTTAGGAGATGGCATTTTCCTTCTCATAATGTGACTGTATCTGTGTATTGGTCACCTTTCCTTGTCAGAGGAGTCGAGAAATCAAGAGATCGGGATTATAACATAATGTACTTGGACTCTGTTGATGAGAGATGGGGTTCGGTTTTGGATTCAATAGATATGGTGATTTTGTCAGTTGGCCATTGGTACTTACTTAAAGATCTTTACATCGATGGGGGTGTTGAGCTTGGGTGCCATGGTTTCGAGGGCACAAATTGCACCGATATTGGGTTTTATGACCCTTTTGGCAAGGCTTTTAACACTTCCCTCAAGACTATTCAGAGGAAAGGCTTACAGAGTAATGGCATTGATGTCATTGTGACTACATTTTCACCTCACCATTTTGAACGCGAGTGGGATAAACTGGGCGCGTGTCCTAAAAAAATGCCTTACAAGGAAGGGGATAAGGACATGGAAGGAATGGCTGATAATCTGAGGCGAATAGCAGTGGAAGAAGTGGAAAAGGCCAAGGCAATTGGTTTGCCTAATGTTAGGGTAGAGGCACTTGATGTGACCAAATTGTCGTGGTTAGGCCTGATGGTCACCCGGGTCCTTACATGTATTATAACCCTTTTGGTGATGGGATTAAGGAACGGGTTCACAATGATTGTGTTCATTGGTGTCTTCCTGGACCGATCGATACCTGGAATGAGATCATGTCGGATATTATCATGAGATGGCACGCATCCTAATATTAAGATAGGAGCACATGTCAACCAGGAGGCTTGTCTGAAGTTAGTGTGGGGCGCTACAAACGACCTGGGATCCAAACCTGTCAGCTCATCCCGCCATAGTACGCTCAAAAAAGTTTTAAGCTGCCTAATTTTTTGATTCATTTACACAGTTGTAAAGTTGTACTCTGATGATAATTTACGTAGTTTGCTATAGTTGGTATATGAATATCTTAGTTTCTGAGAATTGACACATTTGCACACTTTATATTGAAATTCTTGTGACAACAATGAATGCAACTGTAAAGATTATACAAGGGGTGAAAGTTCCTAGTGCACCAGTTAAGTTTTGCTCTCAGTACAAGGCCCGAGCTCTACGCGTGTTAGATAGTCTTCTACAAACATTTGTGTGACCTGTTTGTGGTTTGGTTATCGTCAGATGTCTAAGACGACATTAGCTTCAGATTATCTCCCGAAGTCGTTAACTATTCCTTCTTTGAGTTCAGCTGTTACTGATGTCAGAGTCCTCAGAGATTTCGCATCTCTTTAACAGATTGTTACGGTTATCTGTTTTTATTGCAAGTCTTATCGGAAATCAAGAGAAATGTTTCCAGAAATCCAGAATGTAAAACCCCTTGACCAAAATGAGGATACAGATAGTGCTCTGTAGTATTTAGAATCATAATTCAGATAGTGCTTTGTGTTAGAATACACCAGGGAACTCCAAAAAAGAATTCAACTATGGCGTAGCCCGGGTTCGAACCGGAGACCTTTAGTGTGTTAGACTGACGTGATAACCAACTATACCATGACACCTTAACGCTTCAAATTGTTAAAAGTAACTTAATTTTTACTTGATTACAGTATGTATTCTACGTTTTATTTTTCCTGAAGCTAATGTGTACAATACTGATAGTTGTGACTAATTTATTCGTAACGACTAACGGGTGCTCTTCTAAGTTCTAAGAGGGAATTTAATTCATGTTCGTGGCACATGAACCAAACTCATGATCACATGGTTAGGGACAAGTATCCACTACGACACCGATCCCATGTGCTTTTGTTTATAAGTGTGTATGTCTACTAATTCCGCAAATTCAACAAGTCCAGAGAATCCATCATCGCACACCAAAACGTAATTGTATCGTCGCACTCGCCATGGATGCTAGGGAGTAGGGATGACAATCACATTCATCACCCACGATAAGCTACCCACCCGATCAAGATGGATAGATAAAAACACGACTTAAATAGATGATGGATGGACGACGGATGAGATTTTAATGTACAGATGGTGGATTGGGTGAGACTTTTTCACACTACTCATCCATCCACCACCCAATATTGTTTTTTTTTAAAAAAAAAAAAAAATATACACTTTACACATAAATTCATATATTAATTACTTATTTACCATTTTTTTTTTCTAACTTCAACGAAATATCAATTTATTTTTAAAATATCTTTAATCACTACATTAAAAATATTTTTTTGCATCATAAAATCATGTGAATATACTTTTTTTTTTTACTTTTAAGCTTATTGTTATAGTTTTCTTATCACCCGAGCCACCCGCTTTATATGTGGGTGATGAATGGATGGATGCGGGTGATATATTTCACGGATGATGGACGGATAGACTGGATCATGTTTTTAGAGTGATGGATGGTTGTGGATGACCCGACCCCAAACCCGATCCATCGCCATCTCTACTAGGAGTCTTTTGTGATGAACTTTGCCCTAAGAATTTTAGTAGGGATTACTTAACTAATTTGTTTCCAAGTTCCGAACTAGTAACCTTAATTTTGTCGCCCCTTCTATATTTTTATAAGAGATTTTACTTTTTACATATATGTTTATTCAAGGATTGCTACATTATCTTTCAACTTGGTTAATTTTACATATATGTTTATTCAGGGATTGCTACATTATTTTCTCAATCACAAAATCTTGTGTGAGACGGTCTCACAATAAGTTATTGAGAGACCAATTTTAACGTACCAATTTGAGCGTTTTTCGTACCACGTTTTAAACAAATAGTGTCAATTTTATTTGGTACCTAATTATATTTCATTCGTACCTATTAATCTATTGTACCTATTTTATGGGTTTTAGTACCTATTTTAACTAAAATATGAAATGGTCTCACAATATTGTTACTGTGAGACCGTCTCATAGGAGACCTACTACTTCTCAATTTGGCTATTAATTGCACCTTAGGAGTTTTATTAGGGGTTAACATGCTACATTCAAAAGTACGATAACAATTTTATAATTGCAGATTATAGGCAGCTTGCCACTGATGACAAATATTTTGCTCAATGAAAATTTGGATTTGATATGGATAGGGGTTGTGCGAACGCAGGCCCCCGAAGCAACGAAATTTATGTGAAGTTTTAATACCTGCATCAACCAAACGACCCCTACGTTACGTTGATTGATTTTTGTCGTTGTCACTTGTCTCTCAAGACTCTTTGTGGTGTTGGATATTAATCTAGTTTTCCTAAATCTAGTTTTCCTAAAACCGAAAGAAAAAATAATGTATTTTAATACCAAAAACTTTATTTCCATAATGTGATTATATAAACCTTATCAATACACTATCGAAGGAAATAAACCACGTACCTCCTTGAAACAAAAAAGAGCACTGCGTAGACTTTCACATATACTCCAGCTATATATATCCATATGTATGATTTCCAAACAACGGAGTGTTATACTTTGAAACGATAAAATTTCCATATAGGTCGATATTATACTTTGAAACATTATAATTTATTATGTAATGACGGTTAATAATTTGACGAGACAAGACCTAAATAGACTTGACTTATCACATGACAAGTAATTAAGTCGATTATATCTAACCCGACTGATCCAATTACTATTTGACTTGAACTAAATAAAATCAACCTAATGAATGAAACTAGCCTTACGTAACTCGAGTGGAAGAATCCGATATGACCCAAACCTTCTAGTACCGGTCCAAAACTAATTCGTCTAGCCATATTGACACCTCAAAAGTGGAATTAAAGTACGACTAGATGGAATTGAGATACCCCATATTTTCTAGAGCTGGCAAAACCCGACCCGACCCAAACCCGATCCGAGATGACTCAAAAATTTGGTGGACCTTAACCAACACGACCCGACCCGAGGTCGAACCGATTTTCGATACTGTTGAAGAATCTCTAAACCGAACCGACCCGAAACCGACTCAACTACCCAACCCATGACCCGATAATCGCTTGAACCGATTGATGACATGATAATTAGTTAGCTCAATAATCATTTAAATAATAACTTATTGTCATTTAACGTACCTATTTTAGCTTTAAAACAAATTAATATACTCAATGATAAGTTTAACACGATATTATTAAGTACAAACTTGAAAAAATATGATCCAATACTTGCAGATAAACTGACCCGAACCAAAACCGAACCAAACCCGACCCGACTTCTAACCCGATAATGGCTGACCCGATGTGACCCGAACCGAAACTGACCCGACCCGAGTCATGATATTGACCCGACGTAACCCTGACCCGACATGACCCGAACCGACATAACCCGACCCAAAACCGACCCAACCGACCCGTTTGACACCTCTAGTAAAAAGTAGGGAAAATGTTGGATTGAAGTAGGGCTACGAGACCTACTGATAAATCAACAAAAAAATGGAGTAGGGCTTAGAAGTTGGTTAAGGTAAGAAAAATAATATTTTAATGCAAAAACTAGGGCTGACTAGGGCTAGCAGACCAATTGATAAACATAGTCTAAGGCAAATTAAAATGCAAACAACCATACTCAATACTAGGCACCATTCATAGTCAATAAAACAAGAAAAATGGGTCTCAATATGTGACCCTTAGCTTTACTAGTACTATAACTGATTAAAATGTCTTGCTGTAAATCCATGCGTACGTATGCCGGTAATGTAGAGCTTTTGGTCGTACATGGAATAATTTTTACTCTTTTACAAAAATCTCAGCCCCACAAGTCCAACATTTCCCAAAGAAGAAAAAAGGAAAATGATAACTAGAGACTCCACTTTGTTTGATTTGGTGGAAAATATAATGTAAACATAAGACTTATAAGCTCGCAAGTCACAATACATATTCTAGTTAAGGCATTCTAGCTACTTCATTTTATAAGAAGTGTCTTATAGAGTTATACGTACATAATGGAAAATATAATGTAAAAATTCTTAAAGCTCACAAAACATGAGTATTACGCATCACAATACATAGAATGGAAAATATAAGGTAAATCACAAATCCTAGTCAATGCATTCATCATTCACGATATTGACTAAGAAGCATATGATGTTTTTGAATGACCGATGATGTAAAACAACAACAATGACCGACATCAACTACAAATAAAAAGTAATGCTTAACACAAGTTGTCGTATGACACGGTCTCATCACGAGACATATATTCAAATGTAACACCTAATCTTTTATACTCGGCACACACATATACAGTGAAACCCCATTTTTTACATAATTAGTGATCATTACGCAATTTTTAGGAGAGGGTTCAATTCCAATGTGCATGGACTCGTCATAAAACCGTCTCATAGGAGGATAAGGGAATGTTTTATTCCATCAACGCGGATATAGTATTAAAAACGAAACAATAAAGAGTAGGTAGTTCCCAACTACTCCGCATCAAATAAGAAATGAGTGAAGAGCACCAATTATTTCCACCAACATCAATGGAGCCTACATCCTAAAAGAAAATGCCAATCCCCCCTCCAAATTCATCTCCTCCTCTCGTTAGAACATGATGGATGTGTTTGTCTATGATGCTACAATTCATGTACTCCGAACTTACTCATGAGAAATACTTCATACTATAAAATACCCTTGATGAAATTTAATTAATACTTACTGCAGTATAGCTCAGTAAAACGAGAACAGCAAGTGCACCATTAATATAGATAGAGCAATAAATATATATGGTTAGTAACATGACCTATTCACACTAAAAAAAAAAAAAAAAAAAAAAAAAAAAAAAGAAAAACGGCATACTCTTGAAGATTTCAAACGCATGCAACTGCGCATAGGCGGTTCCATCGCCCTGCAAGCCGCCAAGGGGACTAACCCTATAGTGCTGCAAAAGACCAAACGAAATATTCATGGATATCTAATTTAAGAGCTTCTTCTTAAATTGGTTAGGGAGTACGAATATACGATGAAATAAAATAAAACAATTCTTACACTAGGTATTTGAATGGTGGGAACAAATCAAGCTAAGGTCACCGCATCGCCTCGTTGTTGTTGTTGTTGTGGTGGTGGATATGATTTGAAAGGATGCACACCAGAGAGTCGAGACTTTTCTACGGCACGGTGGTGGCAAGTATATATGCCGTATGTACCACCACCGCTTTTGTAATGGATTTACTAATAATTTCATGGGAGATTTTTATGTTACGGTGGTGGATGATCTTGTTTGTATGACTTTCTCTCTTTTTTTGTTTTGTTGAATTGAATGCCTCTTTGACCCCTCTCTTATCTGTCTTATCACCACCTTGTAATTATTTTCAGTTATTTTTTAGAGTTCTTTTGTTGGTTTTGTAAAATTATACTCCGGATTCCCCAATTTAATTCTATTTAATGCATTTCACCTTTTGACATTATTTATTGTCTTAAACAATTATCGAAATTTTGTATAATATATAAATGAAAATATAGTCATGGGTGATCTTGCTTAATTCGTCTTTCTGAAATACAATATTAATATCAAATATTTATAATTGTCAACAATGTCTAACTATAGATATTAACGTTGCAAAATATGACTCGACAAATGTGAAAAAACAAGTGCATTAAATGGAATTGAATGGGGGAGTACTTTCATTATCTCATTTTACAAAAATTTACCTCGTGCGAAGTATTAATTTTTCAGTAAGAATAAGTCTAGTTAACTTGTGATCGAGTGGGGATGAAAGGAGGGGGGCTAGCAGGGTATCCCACCCCGGCAGGCCGGCACCCCCAGAGTTCTAGGTTAAGAATTTTGTGGTGTTGAATAAATCTATAAAAGCTTATGACATAATGACAATGAGTGTGTCTAATGAATATTAACAGTAAATGCACCTTCTCTCAGTGCATTAAATCCATGTATTTTCTATTCAACTTATTTACTTATTCAAATTTTTTTTGTCTCAAGAAACACGCACTTAGTTGTATTCTAACGGTGAAAAATTTCTTACGTCCTCCCAGTGAGTAGGAAGGATGAGGGAGTACGGTCCTCCGGAAAGACGTAAAAAATTTCATAACGGGGAGGGGGAATCGAACCTAGGACCTATCGTCCACAATTCATACCAATGATACAGTGTATTATTTAAAAATTGACTTATACTTATGAATAATAATTAAGGATTTTTTAGTAACTACCACCTTTTCAAAACTCTCAACTTTTGTAAATCATTTTTCCAACTCCCATTTTTTTAGACAATTCTTTTAAAATCCCACCAAAAACTTCATTTTCACCAAACTAGAGTCTATTTTAATTCAAAAAATGATAAATTCTAATTTATTATTTCACATTTTAAATTTTGGTGGTGGAAAAAGTATATTTGTCATTGATATGTATTATATTAGCAAGACTAGAATAGCAGAGTAGCAGACTATGCTCCCCATAGTATAACCTAGCAGGACTAGAATAGCAAAACTCTACCCAACGCGAAAGAGCATGACAATGACGTAACCTCACTTAGCATAACCGATTGATCGACTAAGTTAAAAGCATTATGAAAGTCCACCAGCAACATAGAAAGGCCCACATCATTGTCACGTTCCTCAACAAAACGGTTCAAGCCATGCAGAATAGCCTCTCCTCCATCTGACACCCCAGCACCAAACTGCAACTCATCAAAATAAGCAGATAAGGAAGGGCCCACCAAAAAAGCACCAACCTTAGAGACCAGGCGCCTCCAAACAGTACCCACGACTATAGGACTGTAACAACAAAATTAGTATTCAATAAAAATATAAAAATCGAATACAAAGAAGCGTACAAATAAATAAAATTATATTAAACAAAATGTTACGTATACTATCTCTATATGTATCATTTGATTCTACTTCCTTGTACGGGGTAGCTGGTGTACGCGTAACTGACTTGTAGTATTTCATGCGAGGTGTAGACTTGAACTCGTCGAGAGGGTCGCGTTGACTTGTACTCTCTTTGATGTTCGAGTTTGAATTTGAGTTTTCTCCTTGTGCAGGCGCACAACTTCGATGTGCTTGTTAACTGCGATGCAGAAGTTGTATTCGAGAGAATCCCTATTAATATTCCAAGTGTTTTCTTCCAAATGAATTTTCCTACTTGGAAATGGAGGGACACTCTATTTATAGAGTTGAGAATCCATCATTAATTGGACTTGGACTTTCGGGCATATTTTGTGAATTTGTTTCCAACGGACCCAAATTGAGAATGTTGACTTTGACTTGTCTTGGCCCAATTAGAGAGTTTTATTTCGTTATGGCCTGATAGACTTTATTCCAAATGGACACGGTTAACCCGACTCGTAAAATGGGTTAATCCATTTTTCATCGGTTCGGAGCGTAAATAATTAAACTGAACTAAAATTTAGTACTATCTCAAAATAATTGTCTAATTCATTTTTCGGCACTTTAATAAATTTTCGGTGTCTACAAATTCGTGATTTACCCTTAGAAATGTTTTTGGCAAAAGCTACAGAGACCAGTTAATGGGTACTAGAGGTGCACAAGAATATGATAGTTTTCTGGAATTAAGTAAACGTATGCAGAAACTGAGATTTTAATAGTAGACCATAGGCGGAGTTCCTGCTTATATTTCATAATTTTGGTTTATCAATGGAAAATAGCTCGAGAAAGAAATAGATTTTGACTAATGATTTTAGTTGCCAAATTGACCAAATAACATCTGAACATAAAGAACATATTTGCTCATTTTTAAAATCAACATTAAACAAATAAGACAAACACATAAATTAATAAGTTCAATCCCGCCTACAAATAAAGTTAAAAATTATCCCTGATTGTACTGGTAACTAAGATCACAAATTATCAATAACAAGGAGATATATTCTCATATGGAACAATGATCAAGGTTGAAGCAAGGAGACGACGGAGGGAGAAACCATCCTCCAATCATGCCGGCATCAATGTAGTGTAGCTGACCAACCCCATGTACTCCCACCAGGCAGAACTCAAACCTCCTACAACAATTCAAAGATTGTTAAAACTTGTTGTACTACATTGACTTCAATTGCCCAAATAATCAAATACGGAGTATTACACTGTAGTATAGCTGACCCAGCAGAACCACACACTAAAAGGATTTGAACGTAAAGCGTTTAGTACAAAACTGTACCTCATCAGAGTCTACAATTCCAGGGACCCGTGTTTTGCCAATAATTATTGTCACTCGAGATGGCAGCAACGAAACTGAATATGGCCCTCGAATTTGAAACTTGGGACTTATTACACCATACTTAGCAACATGATCGCAAAAATCTTGCTCATCAAACGAACTCGGCAGCAGTCCCTTCACAAAAATCACACACTCAACTTACAGCAGCAATCAAATTAAATATATATTCTGTATCCAGATGAGCGAGCAGATACACAATACTACTCCCTCCATCACACTACAAGAATGATTGCGATGACTTCACCTCTGGTTAATACTTACATAAGATAAGATCACCTTCAAAGAGGCAACGGTAAAAACAACTTTGACCTCATAAATCCAACCATCTTTCTCATGTATCACTTACATGAAATATGACACGCAAAGAAACTAAGCTTAAATTATTCAACATCAGAGTTGAAAGTTTCGGGGGGACGTGCAGAATAAGACTAGACTTCTACTCATCTCTCACAGTAAATTTTCAATTTCTGCGACACTAGACACACACGCTAAGATTTCCACTACTATGCCAGAGTTGACAGTTTCCATTGCCCAAGAGGCGGGCAGACACACGACTATAAACAATACAGCTTTCACCAACCTCTCAGAGTAGAAAGTTTCATTGCCTACTTGCACCAATCACTTAAAGAAGATCAGGTTTTAGAATTCTTACCTTGTCTACAACGTGTAAATGGACACTCCTCCTGTGTCAACGAGACAAGAAGTTAGTAGTCTTGAGAGTTTTTAACCGACTTCAAAAAGTTGGCAAGAAACTGTGGACAATGTACCAAACCTTAATTCTGAGTTAGTCTTTAACAAATCTACATTGAGTCCAGCATCATTGATTAGTGATTGAACTTCGGATGTACCATTTCGAGACTGGACAGCAGAAAAAACACAAAGTTAGTGACGGACATATAAACTGGAAATGGTGGTGCGACACAGTGGTACCATGTACTAGAAACACCGCATACTTGCACTTCAGAAACAACATAAGTATAATAATATAGGGTCGAAAACCATCGATTGGCGACTGACACATAAAAAAGACGCCGATGGGGCATGAAAAATGGGCAGTGCCATAAGTAGTTGATATGGGTACATACAGTTTGGCAAAGTGCTATGAACTTGTCTCCAATCTTATCGAATATCTCAAGAAGTTGTAGAGTGTTGTTCATCTCCAATAATTGAGTCTTGCACTGTGACTGTGCAGTAGTAGCATCGACGGACAGCTTCTCAATCTCAGCTGATAGATATTTGTTCATCTCCGATATGTCCTTGAAGCCAATATAATCTTTTCCTTGGGATGCAGATGAAGAGAGTATACAGTCGCGGGCTACGGCAAGCAAAATACCAACTTGGACCATCTTGCCTTGTTTCAGATACTTGAAGAATTCATGCTTGATTTCACAAGTGTTCCTAGCAAGTATTGATATAGTCTGGTAACTTGCCAGCGAAGCCTCCACAAAAGAAGTAAAAAACTGTATAGCAGATCCACCACGCCAAATGTAAGCGAGGTAAGTTTCAAGAGCGACATTGAGTGGAAGTGCATTCTTCAAAGAAACGTCGACGGAGGTAAAGTCGACACGGAAATTAGGTGAATAGCCATTGCGAAGCCAAAAGGCAGTTATCTGAGGGCAAGACAAAGACCTAGCAGCCCGATGCAAAGGAATGTTGTCCTTTAGATCTAAAAAATGTTTGAGAGTAAGAATGGGAGCAAGTTCACCATGAAACAATGCAGTAAAACAATTGATGGAGTCGTCGGAACAAATGTCTAAGTAGGCATTGAAGATTTCGTCCTTGTTAAGTTGTGGGGAGAGAGATTGAATCAAACGAACAAATTCATCCTTGTCATCCTTTAGCAAGGCGGCTTCTATTTGAGTGCCAACATCAGTTTCATTCTCATCTTCATATTCAGAGCTATTATCTTCAGAGATTGTATCTTGAGAGATATTATCTTCTTCTTCTTCTTGCTCTTCTTCTTCTTCTTCTTCGTCAGAGATTGTATCTCGGCAGAGATAAGGGGAGTAGCATAATGCATCCTTGTTATGCTGCTCCAATGCATAAGAACGTGTCTTCCAGAAACCAGCAAACAAGATGGAGATTAATATCAATCATATGTGCAATTACAATTAAAACATATATATTTATAAACATGATTCGCAAGTCTAGGAAATACAATACAATACAATACAATAGGGATTATTAATTAATTGAATTTAAGACGTTATTTGAAATAGTAATACAAGTGATGATAAGGAAGGGTATACAATTAGAAAGCATAAGACAAAGGCAGACCGACTGCATACCGTAATCAAATCCATTACAACAAGAGTACGTGCGCAAGCCTGCAAACAGAGCAGTAAAAACAAACAAAACAAAACAAAGATCAATCGTTTAAGTATGGATTTACTAATCTATGATCTCCTTAAAAATAAAAAAAAAACATTAAAAAAAAAAATAAATGAAAAACTTACAAGAACCAAGAATTGTGAAGAATAAAAAGGGAGAACGAATACCTGTTATCAAAGAAAGGGTTGCCAAAATCACCACTTGTTTTTAGGGTTAACAATTAACATACCTCCCTCTCCCTCTCCCTCTCCCTCTCTAGACTCTATATATCACCCACTCTCATGGGCATGGCCTAATATACAATGGGCTTTTTCACTAGGCCGCTTCTAATATTATATTATTGCTTTTATTCTAAACTAAATAAATTCCTACATCCTCCATTGAATTCTATACAATTACTAGCTTTAATACTCGTGCAAACTTGCACGGACATATAAAAAAGATCAATAATTTATTAGATGAAAATATGGATTAATTATGTTCAAGTATAATGGCATGAGTAGTACTAATAGGTACTAATATTTATTGAGATTTGATGTGATACAATTAAGGAAATTATCAAATATCAAACCATTTAAAATTTAAATCTCATGTTTAACGTCGATGAAAAAATTGTGTACTCTTTTTTAATTGTTAGTAATAATGAGTCAATGATCATGGGTAGTCCAATTCACATTGTATAAAACTTAGATTTAAATCCAATTACAATGGGTACTGGGTAGTTCTGTATTAGAAGTAGTACAAAATCAAATAGGTTTACAAATTTTATATGTATTTTTTTTTTGGCATAGTCTGACCAATACTACGGAGCTAAAAAACTATGAGGTACTTGTAATGAATTAACTTCATTATTCCTATTGATTTATCATACCCCAGACGCGTTGAAGTCTCATGAATAAAACTCATTGTTTTATGGTATCACCAGTGAAAATATTACGATATAAAATCACAAAAGTAATTGTATCTTAGGAACTCGTGAGTCATGGTACTTTCTATCTCTTTAAGTACGAATACATGTATAGGAGCACATTTCAACATAATTGACTAAAGTTATGTTCTATGAAAATAAAACTGAAGTAAATTGAATGAAGCTTAATTGAGCTGAACAAACGAAAATTACGTCCAAAGAACATAGTCTAACTATAACACACAGAGCAAGTAACATATTCGTTTCAAAAATAGACATGTTAAATTACAATACCATCTACAAACTCTATTAAACTCGTTCATTTATAAAGTCAATACACGTGAATTTTGACTTGTGAGGTAAAATGACCCGACCCGACCCTTTTAACCCGATGGGTCGAATGTAAAGGTTAATGTTAAAGCCTATAAAATAAATAAAAAATAAAAAATAATAGTAAGATAATTTTTTGATGATAAAATTGAATTGAAACCCAAAAAGAGCAAGAAAATACTTTTTAATATACTTTTCGACCTCATACTGAAAACTATGTTGACTAACCCGTATTTTGACCTTACTCAGCGTACTCGAACTCGACCCCGACCCACCTAACCTATGTTGATAAGTTGTACATAGAGCCGGCAATCGAACGGGCACCACCACCACCACCGGAGCCATCTCGACCCAACCACCACCACACACACTACGCCCTCCTTCGATGACGACGACGGCGG
>JAUEKU010031360.1:0-14336 GCA_032274805.1 Gypsophila paniculata | reverse complement strand
AGCTCAAGAAATTTGTTGATCCTCTTAAGGTCTCGGTTTCGTTGTCGCTGTTGTTTCGTTGGATTTTTATTTTGATTTGATAAGTGTTCGTGTGGTGTGTAATAATTTGTGATTATGATGAAGAAGAAATAAGTTTAATGATTAATCATCTGCTTTATATGGCTGTGAAAACAAGTTCTTGAAAGTAAACAAAGTTAAGGCAATTTCGTCCAAATTGCGACGGTAATTAAGTTTAGTGCGGCGGCATATTATACGCCAACAGTTCATTTACTTATTCTTTAAATTTTGCCCTGCCGCGGACCAGACTGATTTCATGAAAATCCTATTGAACCGATCGATTGGACATAAGTATTTAAATAATAATTGAAATCAATGGAAGATTACGTGTAAACTCGGTCAATTCTGGATTAATTCTACTAATCCGATACATAAACATCACACATTAAAAAATGTTATTGGCTACCAATATCTAATTATACGTTAGAGTTAAAATTCATACATATGCACATTACACATATACGTACTTCGTATGTTCCAAATTTGTGTACATGTATATGATGATTGATACAGTAGACATGTGATATACATGTCGAATCGATTCTTTTACGTGTGGGAACACTAATTATCCTAACAATATAGTCCATGACTTGACCAAAATGTTAAATATCTTAATTGCCACATTTTAATTTTGACTTCATTAATAAATCCCCACTAACGAAAAAAACTGTCAAACGTAAGAGTTTCGTACGTACAATTTGACTATAGCTAGCCCAAAACTACATGCATTGTCCACTCGTCGTCCACTTTAGTCTTTCTATCATAACTTTAAATGACCATATAATATAACGGTTTGAAATGCTAAGTTTGAACTTTGAAGATGATATTTCATTGTATTATATTGTATTTGGTGGGTGAGTAAGCTTTTGATGGCCTAGGTAGTTGGGGAGCCCTTCCTAGAAGATACACCTTGCACCCTCGTTTTTACTACTCGGCTTAATAATATTTGCTTGATAATACGAAGTATGACGTATGTTGTTCAAAATTTTTTGACACTATAGTAATTATATTTTATTTTTTGGTGTAATGAATTATATATTGTATGGCTATATTAGTTTGACGTATTTTTTCGCGTTAGTTTTTCTAATTTTTGAGCGTTATACATATGAATTATGTCAAAAATTGTAAAATAATACTCCGTATTAAAAGATCTAATGTTATTACATCAGTACATTTGGCAAGTTAGATGATGATATATAAATGCAAAAATATGGCTAATATAAAAATATTTTTTTGGGACCTACACATTATATAAACTTAAAGATTTTATCATGATTCGAAAACATATTTATAAAAATATTTATTTGGGACCTACATGTTATAATGAAATTGAGAGATTTTATGATTCGAAAACTTACGGGAAATGAAATTGAAAAATCAAACCAAAAATATATACGGAGTATTAAAATTCGAAAAAAAATTACTAAGAATATACATTATTTTTCAAGTGAACTTCAACCATCAATGATCAACAAATATGGGTATAGTCTTCCATTGAAAAGGGGTAACTAACATTTTCTCTAAAAATAATTGAATTAAATAAAAAAAATGAAGAGAAATGGTCAACCTAAATCCACTCAAACACTAAATAATAGAATCAACTTGATCACACCAAACCCTTACTTTAGGAAAATTCATATTAGTCTTTATTAATTGCACACTATTGTACCTACTCTACATGACTACTTTCAAAGTACAACCACGTCAATTTCTATATATACTCCAACCTTACTATAAAATGTCACAATTTAACAAGGAAAATTTAGTAAGTACATTATTACTAAGACACAACAATAAATAACTAACACGTTATATAAACTTATACTTCGTAGTAGTGTAAAAAAAAATAATGAATGAGGTACGCGAGATTCATTCAGCACCATTAACACCAAAATCAGGCACATCCACCCCAATGACGACACCACCAATAACCGCCCCGCCATCCCAATACCACTCCCCGTCCCTCTCTCGGTCGCCCCTCCTCGAGGGGGTCACAAACAACGAGGGTGGGCACGAGGAGAACATAACACCTAAGAGCTCGAGGCCAAGGACACCGGTCCATCATCATTTTATAAGCCCATTAGGGAGCCCACTAAGGAGAGCATTGACACCAATAGCAAGCCCATTAAGGAGGGCCATAACACCAATGGCAAGCCCAATAATGAAAGCCCTAAAGATGACAAAATTGGACCCACAAGATGCATGGTTGCCTATAACTGAGTCTAGAAATGGGAATGCTGTGTATGCTGCTTTTCATACACTTTGTTCTGGTATTGGTCTTCAAGCTCTTATTCTTCCTGTTGCTTTCACTGTTTTGGGATGGTACGTATGTCTTTCTTATACGTTTATTATTTCTCGGGATTGCGTTCATTTACTTTTGTCACAATAACTAAGGAAACTGTTGGTTTTAGTTCTTATAGGCAAAATAATTGTTTCTGCGTGGCCTGGTTTTAGTTAGGCAAGTTAACGATGTGTCTCGTTAATAATAATTAGTCCGATATTTTACTACATTTGACAAATCACGTGAAGATGATTACTGAAAATTAATTAGTCAATTTAGATGAACGGTGAGTTAATAATGAAAACTCAGTAGAATATGGTCTTTTACGCAAAAAATTAGTCTAACTTAAGCGACTTTACCATAGATTAGCATTTGACGTTATAGCTTTTGAATAATTTTATCGATTAAATTAATTGAAATATGTTGAAAATTTGACGATTAATTTACAATGTGAACTAGTACGAATAAGTCAAATAATAAGTATACTACGTACTCGTACCGATGTATCGACAAAGTCAAACATAGCTTTGCTCAGTTGCTTTCGTATGCTGAACAAGAATAGTAATGCACACCCATATGGAATTTTTTATATGTTTAATTTTCAGTGTCCTAAACTAAATTTACGTCAATTAGTATTACGTACACGACATGCACATCTTGGACTAAGAAGGTTCAAAAGTCCCAAGATATACAAAATAATTGGATGATTAAATCATGAGTTTTAATTCTAATGTACTCCGTAGTAGAAGATTATAATTAAATTCAATTTATCGTTATGATAAAAGAATGTTTCTAATAAATATGAAAATGACACTATTCTACAGGACATGGGGGATCATAAGCTTGACATTAGCCTTCATATGGCAACTCTACACGCTCTACTTACTCGTACATCTTCATGAATCAACCGAAACTGGCCTTCGTTACAGTCGATACATGACACTTTGCATAGTTGCTTTTGGTACGTGACTCATTTGATCAATATATACATGTTTTATTAATTTCATATGAAAATTATTTACGTCACTAGGACGCGTTTAACAAAATTTTTATATAAATTAGGTCATATACTCTCGTGCCTGAAATTAAATTAGAATCAATTCCTTCAAACACGACTAACTAAAAACTTAAATTAACATTGTACACCATATATAGTATACGTACAACTGTACAAGTTAATATCCGATCCATACCTTATCTGAATAACAAGTTGATTTACTAATCGAATCGATAAATTTTCAGGTGAGAAGGCAACAAAAACATTTGCAATGGTCCCAATTTTTTACTTATCAGCAGGAACGGGCGTACTTCTAATTGGCGTAGGAGGTGCAACGTGCAAAATATTATTCCATTTATTATGTGAACCCGAGACTTGTTCGCTCAAACCGTTGACTTTAGTGGAATGGTACATTATCTTGACTTGTGCTGCCGTACTTATATCTCAGCTCCCCAATTTGAACTCGATTGCCGGAGTCTCGTTGATCGGTGCTGTCACCGCCATTGGTTACATTACCATTATTTCAATTGTATCCATGGTTAAGCATAATGTGCCTGGTGTGTCCTACAAACCTGTTCGATATGAGTCTGATATTAAGAACATATTTAGCGTTCTTAATGCTTTTGGCATCATTGCCTTCGCGTTTAGAGGCCATAACCTTGTACTTGAAATTCAGGTACTATTCAAAACATTTAATTTTACATTTTTCAAGGAGTAAAATTACTTTTTTACGGGTTTTTGTTTCAGACACGTACATTACATATAACGTGTCTAATACACTAACAAACAGGTCACTTATCGCGATAATCTATGTGTATGCAGGGTACAATGCCTTCGAGTGAAAAACATCCGTCTCGAGTGCCTATGTGGAAGGGTGTCAAATTAGCCTACCTTATTATCGCAATGTGCTTGTTCCCTCTTTCAATTGGCGGCTATTGGGCCTACGGAGACTTGGTAATTTTCTATTGACAAATTCTCATATAAAACGATTTCACGATAACCTTATCATAAACCTTTTACATTGCTGCTTATTAGTGACATTAATAATCAATTAACAAAAAATTAGGCAATCAAATTAAATAAATATTAATGTTAATTTCGAATCTATTTGCAGATACCAAGAGGTTTTGGAATGTTAACGGTATTATACCAATTCCATGGACGTGACACATCTAGGTTCATTTTAGCATTAACAGCATTTTTCGTGATAATCAACGCCCTATGCTCGTACCAAATATATAGCATGCCAATTTTTGACGACATGGAGGCCAAGTACACTTCGAGGAAGAAACAACCGTGTCCATGGTGGGTTAGAGCGCTTCTACGAGTCCTAAACGGGTGCATTACATTTTTTGTCGCGGTAGCATTTCCGTTTTTGGCAAGTTTTGCAGGGTTGATTGGAGGGGTTGCATTGCCCTTAACTTTGGCATACCCTTGCTTTATGTGGGCAATTATAAAGAAGCCCAAGGTATATGGCCCAATGTGGTGGTTGAATTGGGGGTTGGGTGTCCTAGGGATGGTCCTTAGTGCCCTATTGATTGCTGCTGGTATTTTTGTTGTGATTTCTAATGGGGTTGAATTTAGCTTCTTCAAGCCTCAATAGTTGATCCAAAAAAAAAAAAAATTGATTTGTTTTTTTGTTTTATGTTTTTGTACAATTTTATGTAGGTTAAGTTGTGTAATACATGTAAGATGTTTAGTTAAGTTGGTACCTTTAGTGGTGAAAAAATTGTAATATTTCGCGAAATTTGTTGGAGATTATGATCATATGTTTTAGTTTTGGCGGTCAACTTTTTTCAATTAAGTATTTAAATGATACTACTAAAAATCAATATTTATGACAAAAAAAAACATGTCTAAAGATGATATGATATGAAAACCAACCAAACGAGCATGTATAGGGATTATAGCAATTATAAAGTGTGAATAACTTTGTACTGGGTGATTGGCACATTGGCTAGGTTGTGTCAAGGGGAAGCCGATCTATGACCAAAGACTAAAACCACCATCAATTTATAAGGGCATTGTTATATCTATGGGAAAAATAGTGGTTTAATAGATGTGAGTTATCAAATAACCCTTATAAATATAACATCACCAATTTTATTACCCTTCTAGTCAAGGATTGGGAAACAATGTCGGTCTACTATCTGATAATCGATTGGATTTCTTTAAATTTTGTACGTGCCTTATAAAATGGATTTAATGAACCCACCTTTCACAATAAAGAATCAAGAAAGTGGTACCCAAAATCTCATCTCATCTCATGAGTGCATTAAAACAAAAAACAAATGAAAAGAGGTACTATAAAAGAAAAGAATGAAGCATAGAAGGAGGAATCAAACACATGAATACCGAGCACCGAACATCAATCACGGGGTATAGTATTAGTATAGTTTTCGCATTACAATACGCCCCATTTTACTTGATCGTTGTGCCGCAACTCACCTCCGCGTTCCTCTATGACACAAATTCTCATATCCGTCTGTAACTTAAAAGGGTTCAAGTAGTTCAAATAAAAACAAAAGTAGAATGCATTGGAAAAAACAAAAGGCTTATCAGTTATCTCATATGTACAAGTCGATGATATTTAGCCCGTTTTAAGTTTAAAACAGATATCTATTTTAAGGGAGACTTATTATACAACACAATTTATCATACCCTTTACCTTTTCTTATATAAAATCTCACGTTAATTGTGAAGGATAAAATGTTCATAATTTATAAGTGTCTAAGGGTTACTCCTTCGTTTGGCAATCGATTATTTATTCTCCAGAAAATTTTCTCTCCAACTCAATTATTTTTTTTTTTTGGTATTCTGTTTCTTTTTCTTATTCCAAGCTTTGTTTTTATTCAATTATACATTTACTTTGCAAAACTTCCCTCACTATTATTAATGTATATTAAAAGATTTTTATTTAATTAACTATAATTGGAGTATTTTATATTTCAATATCTAAAAACATGGCTTTAAGTTGAGAAACACCAAATAAATAATCTTTAACATTCAATAAGAATTTTTGGTTCAGCTAAATATGAATACGATTTACATCATACACATATTTTATTATTACAAGTGAAGAAAATATTTTAATTTTTAAAATGGTCAAAAAAATTTAGAAATAGTTATTATACTATTTATATCGACTAATCTTATAATACCGTCTCTTTCACTCATCAATAATTACCCGCCTATAGTCACCTCACCTCATTATTCACCTCTACAAAAAAAAACCATAATCTCTACGTTCCTTGCTCTACACTTAATAAACACTACAACATGTCTACACTATAACTTCATATCATATATAGTTTCATACTCAACCAACAAAATTTAACCAACAAAAATGTCTCTCACAACATTTTTGCCTTACTATTGTTCCTACATTGCCCTGTTTTCTCTGTTTTATTTTGTCAATGCTGATAGTCCTTATAGATATTTCACTTGGAAGGTCACTTATGGTCACATTTACCCCCTTGGAATTCGACAACGGGTTTGTTCAATTTCTTTGTTTTTCTCCTAAATTAAATCGTCAGCAGATTTTGTGTGCAATGAGTGTATGCATATAAGAAAATTAAACCACACAAAATATAGAAACGCTTGTTTTCATAATTCACGTATTGTGCCTAAATGACTTTAAATTCAAGCTTAAATTTCACACATTTCATTATATAATTATATAAATGCTTTAACAGAGTTAGTTTAGTTTTTGTAGTTGTAAAAAGATCGTTTATTATTGTCTATAGGAAATACTAATTCGTAATCTGAAATATTTCAATTTCAAACTCAAACGGTTTCTGACGATTTTCTCCACAAATGCAGGGAATACTTATCAATGATCAATTTCCAGGACCAAATTTAATAGCGGTCACCAACGACAACCTCGTAATCAATGTGTTCAATTACTTGGATGAGCCTTTCCTTATTTCTTGGTTAGTTTTCTATTCTTCGACATTATTTTTATATTCTAGACTATTAGAAATGTCAAGTTAAAAGTCAAACATGAAATCTAGGAAATGGAAGATTATTATCTTTAAAATCAAGATGAATTTATTAGCTAGATTGTTAAGACATATGGTCACATTGAATTTAGTACTTCGGACCTTCTAGTATAGGAGTATGTCACGTAACAGGACATTGAAGGCATGTCAATATGGCATGCATTGTCAATTCTTTTGAATTTAGTGAATGAGAATCTACCCAAATTAGCAGATATTGCATAAAAGTTTAGGGTTGTTTTCAAAAGCGGGTATTTAGCATAAGGTATGACCGTTTGAGGAGGTGACATGCAGTTATATTCATATTTTAAGTAAAAAAAGAAGTCACATGAGGGGACGTGCTAGAATTTTGTTGAAATTGATCATAGGACTCTAATCGTCACCTTTAATCTTTTGTTGAGTTAATTTCTTGACAAAAACAAATACTATAAAAATGACTCTACAAGAGCATTGTATGTGTTTGACTAGGTATATGTGATAATTATTGTACGCGATTATTAAACTCATATCGAGTAACCATTTTTAAACATTTTATAATGTTCACAATTTTACTATATGTGTAATAATAGTCGTATATTAGTCTAAACTCCCATCGCACACATACGCCAGTTTAATAAATAGTCGCTCCCATTTGTTAAAGACCATTGACTAGTTCAAATTTTAATCCCGCCACTAAATGGAATATAATCAAGATTATTCTAGGGACAATATTAAAACATGAGTAGTCTTTTAAGATGTCAAAAAATTATTATGCTATGCAATTTTCGTACGAGTTGGCCCCATTTATAATAGTGAAAGAGAAAAACGTGACTAATATAATCATGCATAGCTAGGATGTTGTATGGGATCAAGTTGCTACTTTAGTCATAGACCATAAAGTTCTAAAGGTTCAAATTAAAATTAGTGATACCACCTCTAAAGTTAGGGTGTGAATTTATTAATTTGGTGGTTGGTTGAATGACTTTAATATCAATATTAATTTAATGCACAAAGCACAACTATTTTAGTTATTTAACATATCGAGTTTCAATCAATTATTATATATATTTGAATTTTTTTTAATTACATATAAATTAATAGATAGTAATTAAATATTGAGATAGAGAAGTATAATATCTAAAACTAACTCACTCTAATTCATTATTTTCTCCAATTATATGAAATGACTCATAAATGATCGATAAAAAATTAAATTGATAAAAAATAAATACGAAGGGAATCATGCTCAATCTCACATGAGATTTCACTTTGAAGAGAAGAATTGACAATGATTCGAAAACATACTCTACCTAAACGTGGTGGAGTAGATAAACAATACTGCAATTTGACTCAATAGCAGATTGACCTAATTATCAATTGTACTATTACCTCCATTTTACAATTTCCACTTCATATAATTTGAGGAGTCGGTTGAAATGAAAAACAACGTAAGGAGCACAATTTGATATCGAGTATCTATTTTGCCTAAGCTATAAATTTTAGTTAACTAATCTTTGTCAAGTAAGTTCAACTTATTTTTTTCCAACACGGGACACACTAACTCAAAATGTGTGAAAGATGATTTTGCTTAGCAAGTTAAGAAATGCAATTACGAAATATACACTATTAGTGCCGAGTGATTTGTGCATGTTTTACTTTATCGGGGACGTAACGCAAAACAGTTACAAAATTCTCCTACACAAGGCAATCGTCGGCTTCAACCTCTAAGATTGGTTTGCAAAGAGCCAAAGAAAACCATCGGTTTGGGACACAACCTAAATGAAAGAAAGAGAGTACATCTCAAAAATTCGAAAAAATTTTATCCTAAAATTAATCAATCGTTAATAAGACGATTAGTCCCTTTACCATATAAAACGTTCCAATTTTTATTCCTTAATCAATGTGGGACAGATGTAATTTTTTACATGGGTTTCGCTTCACGGTAGAGGATCTGATGATTCCAATTTTCCGACATAACACATCATCAAGCTGGCATTGAAATTTTTTTAGTATCCGACAATGAATAAAAATATATTCCGTATAAGATTAATTTATAAGTATTGAATTGAATGAATTAGATTTACTCACAATATATAGCTTGTAATTTAGTATTAATGATTTTTGTATAGAGCAATTGATTTGGTAATTGTTTATTATTAAGACTTATGTTAATTTATTATTGTAGGGACGGAATTCAACAAAGAAAAAATTCATTTCAAGATGGAGTGTATGGAACGACATGTCCAATACCTCCGGGAAAGAATTTTACGTATAAAATGCAAGTGAAAGATCAAATTGGGAGCTTCTTTTACTTCCCTTCGACTGCCTTTCATAAAGCAGCTGGTGGGTTCGGAGGAATTAGAATTCTTAGCAGACCGCTCATTCCTGTTCCCTTCCCTCAGCCAGAGGACGACTTCACCCTTCTTATTGGCGACTGGTACAAAGATGATCACACGGTATAATTTATCAATTTTTTCGTAATATCAATTCGTACACACTTACTCGTACATGGCAAAAGCTTTTGAGACACTTCTAATAGAAATGTCATATTACTCATCTCATTTGACCGTATTTTTTCTTTATATGGATTGCCTCTATTTTTCTTGAAAATTCAATTTTTTTATTGGGCTACTTAATTTAATAATAAAAAAAGGTTCAATTGGGCTACTTAATTTGGGCCTAACTGTACCCTATTCACTAGTCCAACCCAATTATGTGAAATTTCACACACTTGGGTTAGTAATCTAAGGTTTGATACAACGTCACCCAATAATACATTTTCCTTGATTGAATTGTCATGGTAAGTTAGTAACATAACTTCAATATGTATTCAGAAATTGAAGGCCACTTTGGACAATGGCAAGAAGCTCCGGTTGGCTGACGGAGTTCATATTAACGGTCGACGAGCAAATGACGCAATTTTCCCCGTTCAAAAGGGTATATCTATCGTTTTCTTTGTCACTTGTTATCAGTTTAAAGTAGTACAAAATATTTACGAGTTTAAACATTATATATATTGTCAGGAAAAACGTATAGATTTAGGATATCCAATGTGGGACTTCAGAATTCACTCAACATAAGATTTCAAGGGCACAAAATGACGCTAGTGGAAGTAGAGGGGACACACACAATGCAAGATCACTACTCTTCATTGGACGTTCATGTAGGACAGTCCTACTCCGTCTTACTCACGGCCGATCAAGCTGTCCAAGACTACTACATTGCGGTCTCGACTAGGTTCACTAACAAAATTATGACCACCACCGGCGTACTCCACTATGATGGCTCGAACCACCCTGTCTCTGGCATTCCTCCTGGTGGACCAACCACCGAAATTGGTTGGTCCCTTAATCAAGCGCGTAGCATAAGGTAGTGTTACTATCCTACTACTCCGTCATATTCTCCGTCTGACTCAACATTTTCTTTACATTTATTCAAAACGTCTTCATTAGAAAAAAAAATAAACGTAAAGAATTTGTTAAGTTAAAAGGGAATACCGGTCACTTTTGCATAGTATACTACTGCTATTCTATTTGTTTATTGGACTTTACCCTCAATTTTGACCCAAATAAGACCATTTTAAGGTAAACCGGATTCAATATCTTACAAGCTCGATTTGGGTAAAATTGTATAAGGCTGGTCTTATCTATAAGACGGTTTTGTAAAGGAGTCGTGGCTTGATTGTGAATTTGTGATATTGTTATGCAGGACAAATCTAACAGCAAGTGGGCCAAGACCAAACCCACAAGGCTCATACCACTACGGTGAAATCCCACTAGACAGAACAATCATACTTGGGAGTTCAGCTGCTCAAGTAAACGGAAAACAAAGATATGCTGTCAATAGTGTTTCCTTCATCCCAGCAGACACTCCCCTTAAGCTCGCCGACTACTTCAACATCAAAGGCGTGTTCAGGGTCGACAGCGTCCCCAATCACCCTACTGGCAAGTCAATGTACCTTGACACCGGCGTCCTAGGGGCCGACTATAGACATTTTGTCGAGATTGTGTTTGAGAACAAGGAGAACATTGTCCAGAGTTGGCACATTGATGGGTACAACTTCTTTGTTGTTGGGTATGTTACTCTAAATTCACCTATCTTCGTAATTTGTTTAAATTTTGGAGCAAAAATTAACGAGTATATACGATTTTAATTAAATCTCGTATATCCAATTAGACTATAAAGTAATACTCATTGTCGTACGACGAATGTGGATGAAAATATCGATGGCAGGATGGACGGAGGAAAATGGTCACCAGGCACAAGAAATCAATACAATTTAAACGATGCAATTTCGCGTTGCACTGTACAGGTAATGATAAATTTCTAAATACTTTGTATACCTCTAGTGTCGAAACTCGAAAGTGGATAATGACATCTACCACCGTAAAAAAAATTCAATTACTAATCGCGGCCCAACTAGGTCTTAAAATTGTATTTTCTATCTCCGCTAGCTAGTGTTGATAACGATTGTCGTCTTTGTGGTTATGGTTATAGGTGTATCCAAAATCATGGACGGCGGTGTATGTATCACTCGATAATGTAGGGATGTGGAACATAAGGACGCAGTATTGGGCACGACAATATCTCGGAGAACAATTATATTTGAGGGTTTATACACAATCGCATTCGACTAGGGATGAATACCCTATTCCTGATAATGCTCTTCTTTGTGGCAGAGTTGCCAAAAAGGCACAATAATTTGAATTACGATCGATTATGTTATTTTCAAGATTAATATCCTCTATTTGTATGCAGTGAAAATGAAACTAGACATTATATCGTAAGATTAATTATATCGTAAGATTCATAATTGATCCCTTCATTCATTACCTATGTCAAAATTTTCTTCTTAATTGAAGTTAGTACAATATTACTCCGAACTCCTTTTAGCTGTTTTATTTGTTTGTGTAACTTTTATAATGATTGAATATTTTTTTTATTTTATCATTATGAAGCCGCGGTCATTTTTAGTATAACTTTTTAATTTAATATTCAGATATAACTATTTTATATTTATAAGATCGATCGAGTTACATACATTATTATAACCCCTTGCCCACCATGTAACTTTGTTACACCACCATTATGTTATCGATAAAATTTATACAAAATTTGGTATTTGTGTCCGTAATAATTTCTTGTTTGTTGTATTCTATTAAAAAAGACATACAAATATGAAACTAAAACACGAAACAAGGTGAAAAACATACAAATATTAATTGATTAATGTCAATACTCAATTACATCCACCGTTAGATTTCTTCTACTACGTACAACGACATTCATAAACTAGCAAAATTATGTAATCAAATATTAGAACATCATAAGCATAATAATCCACCTCCTAATGAACAAAACTACATACTCTTTGATCATCTTGCTCACTACGAAAGTTCGCGATAATGCGTCTTCGAATTAATAAGACACGTCTTCTTACGTCCATTGTTGCATCGATCGTAATTTACCTGCATTGTTCTCTTAGCTTTCTCCAACCGTTGTGCATATGTCAATTTCGCCTCATCTTCGTTACACTTCCTCTTCTTCGATTGATCTAGACCGTTATTATCTACCGTAGTAATTTTCTTGGACATCAACGCGGTAGTCACATTATTATTACCCTTAGCACCCTTAGTACCGCTAACTCCATTTTTCACCCCCAAGCACGTATTAGAACCCTTCCCCTCAACTTTAACACTAGTTGATTTCGATATCGAGACTAGAGGCTTCCTAATAACCGTCGATTTAGTAACACGTGACCGTGACTTATTAGGAATATCAATCGGACTAATTAAGCATATCTTCTTACGACCCTCCTTAGCTTGACCGTACCTTTCTTGCAACTTTCGCTTTGATTTTTCCAATCGTTCATTGTACGACGGTTGCACCACATCACTCGACTTCTTCGACAACGTAGACGTGCACTCGACTTCTAAGCTCCTTTTTTTTTCTCCATCTATAATTGTTTTCTCCATGATTATATATTTCCCTCCTTCAATATTATTATTTGTTTCTCTCAAGTTTTTCAGGTTTTTTTTTTGTTACGAATAATTGTTTGTTAATAAGGTTGAATGATTTTTAGCATGTATGTTTATATTTATAGGTTCATATACTTAGGCGCGTACTAATGAATTATGGAAAGTTTTTAACTAACTTCACACGCTTGTCTTATAATATTTCCATAAAGTTAGAGACCTAAGATTAATAATAATAAAATCAAATAAATTATTGGCACTACAAAATAAGATTGATTTTTTAAAGCAACTTAAATATACAGTATTTATTATAATTAATCCTATATTTTAAGATTGTTTTATAAGAAAATTGTTGAATAAATCGATGGTAACATGATTAGCAAAATTCGGATACTAATTGGACTATTTTAGTATCGTTCAAATTGTATCGGGTCAATTTTGTGCCATGTGTCCATGTTGATTAAGATGGGTCAGATGGTTAATGACTAATGTTGCAGTATGTTACGTTGTTTGTTGGCCCATTAATTACTAAAACCATGCTACGAAAGGCCCAAATATATGACCCGTCACTTAAAACAGTTTTATTCACTAGCTAGTATACTAAAAACATAGTTAGCCTATTTCACCATTTTTTTTTTCAAACTCGTACGCATTCAACCCAACCTATGCAACCAACTAGAGCTGATCAAATGGCCCAAGCTCATAAGCCCTACCCGGTTCGACTCTTATTTTTTTAGGGTTTGGGCCTTGTATTTAGGCCCTAAAAAGGCCCATGGGACAGCCTTAAAAGGCCCAAAGTATTTTTGGGCCGGGTTTGGCCAAGCATTTGGCCCAAATTTTGGCCCGGCCCGGCCCGCACTTACCAAAGAAGATAATTTTTTTTATAATTATTATTTTTTAGCTTTGAGATGAAATTTTTTCTTTAAAGATTTATATATACTCATTATTATTTTAGATCAATGTCTTCATAAAATACATAGCTACTCAAAACAAAAATCACTACTCGTATATGTTATAGGAATGAGCACAAGACAAAACTATCTAAATTT
>JAUEKU010031249.1:0-14336 GCA_032274805.1 Gypsophila paniculata | reverse complement strand
TCTGAACTTTAATGTTGATCCTCAATCATGCCCAATAATTATACTCCGATTAATTTTACTCCGTTAATTGACGGTGCAGTGATTAATTAGCTCAAATTATCTCTCATTAACCTTAATCTATACATTTAAAAGCTACCCACCTTTAAAAAATTGTTTAAGCTTAATAAAAGCTCAAAAATTGCATGATGAAAAAATAATTTTTTCACAGTGTAAGTTTTAATTGTGACTGTTAAGCTTAATGGAAGTCAATTTAAGGCTAATAAATCACTACATCATCACTTAACTGAGTAAAATTAACCGGAGTATAATGTTTGGGCTCAGTGAAAATCAACACTAAAGTTTAGGGGTATAAGTGGTGTTTGTGGAAAATGAGGGGTATAAGTGAGAAAAGTAAAAAACACGGGGTTCCAATGAGAATATCCTAAATAATAGCAAAATTTATAAGTAATGCAAAAGATTTGATAACTTAGTATGATGTCTCAAGCTGTCAATTGGTCTTCTTTTTTCACAGGAGCTGAAATCGTTTCAGATTCATTTCATTTGAGCTCGGCTGATGAGAGTGATGGTAATAGTGGAAGCTCATCTGAATATCGAACTTGCAACATATCAGATTTCTATATTTCAGACCTGATATTTGAAGGTTCAGCATTTGATGTAAGCTTTATGGGTGATGATATTGCTGAGACGCTCATACTTCCTGAGCATGATACTACGGAATCTAGTGTCCTGTTTGATGTTGCTGAACGACACCATACGTTGCCCCTCCTTGACGATTCTGTGGAGACGTGTGAAATGCTTGATTCACCGTCATCAGAGGATGGAAGGACGGAATATGCCGACTCAAGTTTTCTGTCGGCTATTCATCGGAGTCACCCAGGTGATCAAGAAGTATATCTTGAACCTTGTTTGGACTCACACGAAGCAGAATATTTTGATCCTCAGTCATTTATTAGAAACTTGCCTGACCTATCAGAAGTTCTGCCTAGTGAGCGGCCAAATATCTTGCCAAAGGAATCACGGGAAAGAAAGCCTATTACTTTAGTACTTGATTTAGATGGTGAGATTTTATATGTTTGTTATTGTTTACGTGAAATCATCTTTCTTCTACTATTTGATTGTTGGGATATAAGAATGAATGGCTGACCTGCACCAGCTGGTTTATGTTAAGTTGCCAATAATAGCCGATTGCATTTATTGGTGGAAGTGACTGGTAAAATAAACCTCCTATACGCTGTCCTACTCATACAATCTTTATGTTTTCCTTTATTGGATGTCCCACTTACTATTTAAGCTTGCATATTTGGTAAGCTTTTTTACACTTGAAATTATAATCCATGTCCTACTCATACAATCTTTATGTTTTCCTTTATTGGATGTCCCACTTACTATTTAAGCTTGCATATTTGTTTAGCTTTTTTACACTTGAAATTATAATCCATGTGCAACTTGCAATACTTTGCTCCCATTTTAAAATAATTGTGCCAAAGCCAAATGTACTTGATTGATTGAGATGGAGGGGGTATATATTACGAGTAAATAATTTGGCTGGGGACTTGGGAGTTACTGGTATTGGGCGAACGCTGAGCCATATCATGGCTGTCGGCCAACATTTGTCCAGATGTAGTACTGTATCCTATCACATATTTATCATAGGTCAAGCAAATTGGATCATCAAAGTGTAACATTGTCTAAGATTAAGCTGCTACTCTATAATTTGGTGGCTTTTCCTCTACATTTTAACAATGGTTTCCGTTGTTGCAGAAACCCTTGTGCACAGTACTTTGGAACCCTGCGAAAAAGCGGACTTCACCTTCACTGTTTTCTTCAACATGAAAGAGCACACTGTATATGTCAAAGAAAGGCCTCATCTTCGTTCATTCTTGAAGAAGGTTGCAGAAATGTTTGAAATTGTTGTTTTTACAGCGAGTCAAAGCATTTATGCTGAACAGCTATTGGATATACTGGATTCTGATAGGAACCTTATTTCTGGTAGAGCGTATCGCGAGTCGTGTATTTTTTCTGATGGCAGTTATACTAAGGACCTGACTGTGCTGGGTCTTGATCTTGCCAAGGTTGCGATCATTGATAATTCCCCGCAGGTACTTAACCGACACATCTCCCCTTTTTGAATTTATAGGCCTGGGATAACTTTTGTTGCGTGCTCTTTCTGGATGAACATATCAAGCTCTGTTCCATTTATCTTTTTTTCCCTAAACCTCATGAAAATTCTTCAACTTTCATATGACGAGTAGTTTATTGAGTTTCATATGCAGAGGGTATACTTTAGTGCTTCTTGTCTGGGCTGTTAATTATTTATTATTATTTACTGTCCTAAATGATAGCGGGCTGATGGCTTCTTATGGCATCGTAAGTTCAGGTTCCAGCTTCCAGCTTTGTTGTCATGTGAAAACATAGTATTTGAGCAAGTAAAAATATGCAGTCTCAGTCAATTTGTTCAGGAGACGGGTCAAACAGATTTAGGGCAGAAGCATGTTGAACATCAAAGTCTTTAAGAATGCTGTTATCTTTTCTGACTCTATCTCTGCTACTCTATCAGGTTTTCAGGTTACAGGTCAATAATGGGATTCCAATTAAGAGCTGGTTTGATGATCCCTCTGACAATGAACTAGTTTCTTTGATCCCCTTCTTGGAGACCTTGGTTTATGCTGACGACGTGCGTCCTCTCATTGCCAAGAGATTCGGTAACAAGGAATAAAGTTCATTGCTCTCTCTTTAATCCAGAGTTCATCACTGATTAACTCTTTCTTGTCGCCCCATTTTTGCAAAAAGCAAGCAACCAGTCCAATGGTTCATTCTTCATTTGCCTTGGTATAATTTCTATAGAATAAATTAGTCTTTCTGCTTGAGGTAGATTTGCTGTCTGTTATCTTGATTTTCTTTTCCTGGCTAACCGCTCGTGCTTGAAGTAGATATGCAAAAAGTAGCTCCAGGAACATCCTTGATTCTCTTGTACAGTTGAAGATGCTATTATTTGCTGGAATTTGTATATAATCTATCAGTGCTTTCAGTGTTTGTGATTCTATTATGTCAATGATTAACTAATAAACATGGTCGTGCATAATCTATTATTACCTATCTTTTGATTTATTCAGTAGATTTGCTTATTTTCTCTAAAACATAAGAGTGTTAGTCAATCAAGCAATGTACTGACAATATAATGTAGGGTTCAATAAGAATGGTTCTTGATGGTAGAACCTTCATAGTACCTTTCCTCCTGTAGATTTACCATTCATGGCGTTCCTGTGAACACCAGTATTCTCTTTAAACTATGCTTCATAGTCACTCCCTTCAAAACAATGGGGGGAGTCAGAGAAGTGAATGAAAAAGAGAGAAACTATTAAATAGATTGGAGATGAGATAAAACTAATAGTAAAAAAGAAAAAAAAAAGGAAAAAGAAAAAGAAAAAAAAAGAAAAGAAAAGCAGAAGCAGAAAGAAAAAGAAAAGATGGTATTGAAGTGATATTAGAGGTGTGAATGAGGATTAGAACAAAGACTGAAAAGAAGTTGATAGAGCTATAGAGGGCATCGCAATACAAGATTAGTGAGAGTGAGGAACATATGTCTGCCTAAACTATAGTGTTACCTCCTCATTAGAGGACAATTAAAACACAGAAAAATAGTGGCAAGATGCATTGAAGAATGTTGAAAAACAGTTTGTTTTAGTTCACCGATTATCACACTTGTGGAAATTCAGCTCATGATATATTTTTTTGCAGAAGGTTCTTGCAAACCTGAGTTTTTCTTCTACTAAGCAGGAAAAGGGAACACCTGTGATGATAATTCACCGTGCTTGTTTTTGCAATCTTGTGAATTGCTGACTTATCTCGAAGTCCTAAGAATCTTGATCAATCAGTTTTCTGTACTTCTTATCATCTGGTTTGCCTGGGATTGACTTCTCTTTCTTTTTCTTTTGCTGCTTAGTTTATTAAGTTTGCTTTAAAGCCATGCCGTAAATTCTTTATTTTCTACTTCCGTGTTGATAAAACGTACAAAAGACATTTGCTTTGAGAGACTTGTTTGGCTACTGAAGTACTATATGTGTGTGTTTGATCTGACAAGTAATTAGTAAAAATTGTTTAGAGACATCAAGAGTATAATTTTTATTGTCACGAGCCCGTTGGGTAAAATAGTTTAGTATTTTGAACACAGAGACAATCTAGATCGAGATAATTCAACCTCAAAACAACTATCTTGAGGGTGAGAATGCTGCTCAAGCTTTTCTTTAGTTGTCTGTGTCTCCGTGGTTCTGTGTGGTTACGAATATTAGACCTTCTAGGTGTATTCCTTAGGTAACCCTCGTGTGATGACACTTTTTTCCATGCTCAGATTCTTATTTGTGTTCCTCACCTTGCTTCTTGGAGGCACACTTGCTCTATTAGTTTTTTCTCAAAGCTTCGGATAAGACTATTAGATCCGTGCTTATTGCTACACCATGGAATAGAATTTCATTATTTCAAGTTTAAATTTTCGTGACTACTTGTCTCTTTGAAATCCCAATAGTTCATCCTACACATTTTTCACGATAGAAGTTGATTACGCACATGGCTAGAACTCAAATAATTTTGCTCAAGCTCTGATAGTTCCTCTTTAGCGCATCATTGTGATGTCGTCAATTTGGCCAAATTCTTTCAATCGACCAGTTTTATGTTTGAAAACTAGCTGGACAGACAATGGGAAGCCATCTCTGAATTACATGAAAACAAGATATGGTCATGGAAATGTGGTTTTACCCAACAGAAGTTGTGAGAAAGCAAACCCTTTTTGGTGCAACTCGTTAACTGTGGTGATTAGGAGTGGTGGAGCATAGTGCACATGGAGATTAGAGGTTTACACTGTCACTGTCGTGCTCACTTGACTGTCTTTGCGTCTGTATTCTGAGGGGTGAATGACTACTGACTCATTTTGATGTCTGTCCTAAAAGCCGCTGGCTTACTCCTGTGAGTCGTGTGATCATTTGTAGACAAGCTCTTGCAGTCTTAATATGGTGCCAACACTTACTGACTCATGGCCCTTTAGACTATGGAATGTTTTGGCTGATTACTAAAGTTTTGTAGTGAGGCCGTTCACATTCAATGTGACGGAAGAAAGGGAACAAAATGCTCATCGTTTTGGTTGAGTTCGAAAGTTAAGGAAAATGGTTGATGCGGCTGTGCTCTATTTGGAAGAACTATGTCTAGACTCCTGAGTGTGTCAGAGTACGTGAATGACTTGTTATATATGTGCATCAAATCAGACTTGCTATGTGCTCTAAGCTGCAAATTATAAGCTGTGTGATGAGTCTGACGTTTCTAATGGAATTATCTTTTCGAAGGTTCATGAGGGACTTGGTTTTTAGAATCTTGAAGCCAGTCAGGTCTTTAAAGCCAGGAATATTTCTGTCATCACCGTCCAATAAATTACAGTTTATTCACGTGCACGCCCTGTTGCAGGTTATGTGAGGTGCCTTATTGGATTGGCTACTTCTGGAAATTTTAATAGGTATGCTGATTTAATTAGCTTGTGATTTTGGCTAACTAATCACAATCTCGATTGCGTTTAGGGTTCTGCCCCCTACCCATTTTTTTTTCTATTTTTTATATTTATTTTTCATTCGTCGGTTATAATCTTGACCTCTGGAGCAGCAACTCAGCAAGTTATCTTGCTTCAGGAATTCAGTATGTCCCTGTCAACTTTTTTTCTTTTCTTTTTTTTTTTCTTTTCTGATGATTGCTCATCAATATCGTATATACTCCGTGTGATTTATAAGAAACACAAAAAGGAATGTGGTAATATAGTGTAACTAATGCTGCTGTCTTATGACGTTCTGAGCATAGCGATAATGGCCAAATCTTTGTTGTAGTTGTGATCAGCAGTTGCAAGAATCATAAGCAACTATAAAGCGGTTCAAGTAAAACGATGTAATAGTGTGACCTACATTCTAGTCAAGTGCATATACGATGTGATTCAGCGCAAGTGTGTACTTGGTTTTAGTATGTATTTGAAAGAGTTTTTGGCTTGGGACCCCTTTGTGTCTGGTTTATGTATGTATGTATGAATTTGTTAGTAATGAAAAGTCGTCGTTCCAGAATCTGTAGTAATGAGAAGTCGTCGCTCCAGAATCAAATACTTGGTCGTCAAACGTATAACTTGAGGAGACTGCCGATGTATCAATTTTGTTTTTTAATTAACCTTGCATATGCATCTTAGCAGAGCTATAAGCCTATGATCCTTCACCTGCACAGCGCTTTGTGAGGGAGTAACCTTCCTCACAAAATTGTAACCAAATGGAAGCCATTGTGTCGTGAGGAAGTAACGTCTACCTCCACTGCGTTTGGAGAGTTTTACTTGAACCTTACTGTCATGGCGATGCATTTTGTAATCGGCTTATTTTTTTTCTTAATTTTACCTTGGTCCAAATAAATTAAGTTTAGTTTGGTTAACTCCAAAGAATGACTTTTCAAATTGAAGTGAGGGTTTTCGAACAAGGCGTCGATGAATTCCTTCCTGCATACATTGAAGGTTGTCTTTTATGTGAATATAAGGGTAAAATTCTAAGGGTGGTTTGGATGAGTGAGTTTGTAGGGAACAAGAGGGACGGAATCAATTTCCATTGTTTGGTAAGGACGAGGTAGAGGGATTTGATGGGAGATATTTATTTTCTCTCCTAACGAAACCAAAAGATTTCTAAAAGAGGAGAAATTTGGAATAAAAATGTCCAAACTCCCTCCTTTCTGTCTATTGAATTGAAATGCCTCTACTCCCTATAAATCTATAATTCATCCTCTCTTTGCACTCACTCTCTTTGAAAATTTTAGACAAGTGTAAGAAAATTACCCCTATTACAAAGGATAACATTCTCCATCCAACAAGGTTTTTTTTTTCTTCGAGCGAAAAGATCAATTACATTAATAATAGACCATACGACATTTATAAAAGCACAAAAATCATTATACCACCAGTAAATCAGTAATATAAAAGCATGCTATAAAAGATATTAAAATTAATTAAATACATTATGGAATACAAAATCATCGGCAATAAGACAAACGTTGTTATCATTAAAATGTGACTTCTAAATACCTTACTCTTTTTTTTCGTTCAACCTTTTCCGAGGGGAATTATTAGTCGTGTCGTTTCGAAGATAATAAATTTCATCTCACTTCATAAATTGTGATTGATCTTCTGAGATCCATCGGTTAATGTCTAATTTACCATTAATTTGTCCCATGAGGAAACAGCCACTCGGCACTCACGACAACGCCGAAAGGTCACATACAACAAAAACTTCATAATGAAGTATCAAAGAAGCATAGACAGCATGTAACCGCCAGTATAAAAAATAAACATAACACGAGACGGAAGTTGTACTTCTAAGTAACCATGCATAGAAGTGGATTTCTGGGTGAAAGCATCAGACGTTCGGTCACTCAATTTCAGGCAGCACATCTTGGGATTTCAACCGTCCTGTAACGTCGGATGTTGAGGGATGAACATCTATTCCTTGGTTCTGCAAACAAGAAAGACAAGTTACAGCAGCAGCAAAACCTTAGGGTTTGTCAGGACACAATATATCAGGTGGAAAGCGGAGGGGAGGGAATTTAGTCGTCACAGTTTCCTTAGTCTTACTTTCTCAAGTTGGAAGGACCTCTATTTGCCTCCTAAAAACAAAGATGGATCGTCCCATTTCGCTCTTGTCCAACTTCCTATCCAGTAGAGGGAAACTGTCTCCTCCCCATGCCCTACAAACCCCTCCATAATAAGACTTCCACGAAAAGTTATGGACAGAGGCCTAGCCAATAAACCCCCTTCTAATTACTCCACCAGCAATCATATTAAACTGCAAGCTATCATCTAAACATCAGTTTCAGTGGTACAGAACTGAAATACAGAACTAAATGTAGTTAAATACCTACAAGCCCTAAGATGTCAAAACAAGTATGAAATGAACTTCCCCGCGTCTGGGACCTAAGATAAAATTCATTAATGGTTTGATTATGAGATCATTCCTACGAATTGATTCATCCTTAAGCGGGGAGCTAGAAGTGTAGAGCATAACACCACCTAAGAGGCTAAGACAACACGTGCGGTACGGGGAAGTCAATAATATCCAAACATTTACTCCTAACCAGGAGAGTAAGATATCCAACACAATAGATTCAAGAAAACATAAAAGAGAACCATATGAATACCCAGTTGGGGAGTAGAGAAAAACCTGTTCATTGTTTCCCTTTACTGAGTCAACTTGTGATGTACCATCATCCTTCTGTGACGATAACTCCTGACTCTTAGGCATAAGGACAGGCGACATTTGCTGGTCTTGTTGTTTCTCAGGCAACTCGCTTTGTTTCTGAGTTAAATTTTGATCTTGCACTAGTCCTGGCTGCTGTGATTGCTGATATTGGTGTAGTTGCTGAAGGTAGAGTAAGTACTGTTGTTGTTGCAATTGCTGATATTGGTACGATTGTTGCTGCTGCAATTGCGACTGTTGCTGCATCTGTGGCTGTTGTTGATGAACTTGACCCGGTGTCTGCTGCTCTTGTTGCTGAGGAAGCTGCATCTGCAAATCCGTTTGTTGTTGTTGAACCTGGGGCTGCTGATACAGCTGTTGTTGTTGATAGTGTAATTGCAGGAGTTGTTGCTGATTAGGAACTACCTGACCTGGATTTTGCTGATGAGTTGGCATTTGTTGCTGCTGATCTGGATTTTGTACCTGTTGCTGAAGTTGCTGATGAGGTGGCATCTGGTTCGTTTGTGGCTGCTGTGATACTGGTTGTCGTTGTTGCAGGAGAAGCTGTTGCTGCTGGTAATAATATTGCCACATCTGATTGTACAACTGAGGATTCTGCATATCCCCATACTGCTCATTACTAGGCAGGGGTAGCTGGTTGATCTGAGCTTGAGGATACATAACCGGTTGCACGGGAATCTGGCCTTGAGGTGCAG
The DNA here is from genome assembly GCA_032274805.1 of Gypsophila paniculata. Classification (NCBI taxonomy): domain Eukaryota; kingdom Viridiplantae; phylum Streptophyta; class Magnoliopsida; order Caryophyllales; family Caryophyllaceae; genus Gypsophila; species Gypsophila paniculata. The sequence goes on along the minus strand of JAUEKU010031249.1, from coordinate 5,392 downwards.
ATGCAATCACCTGATGTTGAGCATTAAGTGACTGCCCTTTATTGTCACCGACAACTATCTGTTGATTTTGCCTTCTGCCATCTCTCTGACCCCGAGAATTGTCTGGATATCGAGAATAACGACGCTGCTGCCTTTCCCGATGCCAACGGTCATCTGAATGCCAGCGAGAGTTATTCCTTCGTGGAGAAAGGGATCGTTGACTATTGTATCGTCTGTCAGAATACCCATGAGAACCACGCCTTCTAGGAGAAAGAGATCTTTCCCGTCGATCTCTTGAATTTTCAGGTGAGCGTGAACCGTACTCACAACGACCTTTACTAGATAAACAAGGTTGGACCCGGCTACCTTCCCTATCTAAACGACGGGTTGGAGATGATATTGGTGAGGAATTCTTGTGTCTTTCTGTAGAGGGACGAGGAGATTCATTGCATGTCTCGGGAGCATCTTTATCCAAAAGCTTTACAGGACTAGACACAGAGATAACATCAACCTCAACATCTTCATCTTCTGTTGGTGAGCTGCGGGGCAATGAGGCTTCTGGAGGAGCATCAACAGGCAGAGTTTTAGACGAACTGACAAATGGAGATTTACCATCATGGGAATTAAGTAATAGACCATCCTGTGAAGTTGGCTTCTCTTGCTGCAGCTCTTGCTGTTTTTGAACATCATTTAAGCTAAAGTCCTCAGCTGCTTCTGCAGGATTTTTACCTTCAACCTTTATATGTGACTTTGACGCTTCTAAGTGTTCCGTCTCTAAACTATCCAGACCTTTATCACCGTGTTCAAACTGTGCCTGGCCCTTTATAGGCTGATCACTTTTGTCTGCAGTCTCCGTCACTTTTAATTTCTCATTTGGGTTAGGAGGCTGTATTGAACGATTTCCATCACTCTCCCCTGAAATCTTTTGAAGACTAAGGTCGAAAATATCTGGTTTGCCTTCGGCTAAAACCTTTAGTACATGACCAACTTTAGTAGACTTGTTGAGGGAAGATGGCAGTCTGACTAAATGAGGAAACAATTTCAGATGGCGATTCCATGCCCTTCTTATATCGTGGATGCTTCCACAAGAGTCAACAAACTGCAATTGTTGAGCAAAAGTTTTAGTCAGGAAAGTGTCTGTATTGCTAAGGATAAAAATCTGATCCTGAACAAATTGAAGAGGGCTTTATTCTGCTGGAAATTTCACAACATATTCCATGGTTTTTATTTCTAGATCAAAGTGACACATCACTTATAATGACTGATAATTAATAGGTAAGGATGATACATCCTTGATCCTTGAGTAATTTTAGAACTGAACGCCTAATTCTTGTTCTAAGATCGTAATAACAATGTCTATGAGAAACTCAGCAGTCTCAGACAACAAAGAAGCTGAGTAAGTCAACCATAGATAGTCTAAAGGCTAGGTAACTCCCAATAAAGACGCAGCTGAATAGACAACCATCACCTATGGTAAGATTTATCCACATGGAATAGATCAATTGAGTTCACCTGAGTTCTAAAAAAGAGCCCCGGAGAAACTTTGTCCTCCACAATCTACACTAAGCTAGTAAGCTGTGATAAAGTACAAGAAAAAAAAGTCCTTGCAAGATATTGAAATGTGATCCTCTAGTAGAAAGACTTTGGCAAAAGAAAGAGCATGACTAGGAGTAAGAACAGAAATCCTAATAAGTAAGCAAATAAAAAAAAGCTCAGCATTTGCTGTAAAATCATGCAGGTATATCCTAAAATCGTTGAACACTCAGTTCTTTCAACCAAAAAAAGGCAAAGTAAATGACCCTCACCAAAGGTAATTCATAGAATAAAAAAGTCAGGAGAAGACACGAAAATTCATCTCCAGCCATACAACCCAAAAGGTAGCCATAAAAACCTAAATCCATAACAATTTCTGATCATTCATGGCCCACCATATAAAATTTGTAGCATGATGTTCAGGTCGTAAGCAATATCATATGCTAAAAATGCATAAAGAGAAAGAGGGGGGAGCATCACCTCCAAATATATTGTTGAAATTTCTTCACGATCTTTGGTGCTAAGAGCACCTGAAGCTGCTGTCTCGAGACTAAGAGCCCGAGCAATCAGGGAATCCAAGAGGTCCACTTGTTTTGCCCCATCATACATCGATGAAAAGAACATAAGTTCCTGCAAGTTAGGGTAACCATTTCTTTACTAATTCCACTATTTCAAACCCTCAACATCTGTGGCCAGTCGGGTGAGAGTGGTAACTTTCATGTCCCAAGCAGTCTTCTACAAAACAAAAGAGATACTGTAGAGATATACCTTGAGGAGTAATATTGAGCGAGGCACACGTTGAATACCGTTCAACAACACTTCTCTGGCAGCTTCCACAGTATTTGTGATCTATCAAAGGAGCATACAAACATCAAAACTGAGAACCATTGCGGAGAATGTCACACGATAGTGAAATAGAAAGATGGATGTATGTGAGATTGCGAGTCATATATGAAGCAGCACTCATAGACTTCATTAAAACAATGGGAAATAGTCACATACAGACAGAAAACATCTACTGAATAATGCAATCCGTATATACATTTTGGTCACTTTTGCATCACGTTCTGCTACTTGCAGTCTCTACTTAATGATTATTTCATCGTCCACGGTGATTTTTTATTGAGCTACATTAGTGAGTAGTGACCATTTTATGTCGTATCCTTTTACATTTCATTGTAAAATGTTGCAAAGTAACTTAGTGTAAAACCATTTTACAAGAAACTTGCTAGTAAAATACACTACGTTGTGATAGGAAACTGAAATAGTCGAAATGTCGAATATACAATTTTGCTATCTCCATGACCTCCAATAAGGCAATAACTGGTGGTGACATGATTATGAGTAAATCCACCACTTAATGGCCTGTACATAAACATAGGAACAGACAAAAATATATTTGATGCGGGTGAGCAATATGTAAAGTAACTTTGGGGTTGACCACCATGCAATCATTCCAAATTCTAAGGAATAATTTAAAATATCATTATGACACCACTGGTGAAGATCATCATGATATAAAGCAAAATGGTTGGCCAACCTCTTTTTTCCATGCAGTAGAAGTCGTCCAAAGCAATTTTTAACTCAATATAATAGTCAATCATTCCGAACAACACTAAGGTAAGGTTGCATACTTGCATACCCTTCCTCCCCCCACCCCACCCTTAACATGCAGTTTGCAAGAGTCTCTGAGCACTGGGCTAACCGGCTAAATGTTGTTTATGACAAATCTAGGCTGAAATTACACAATTGATAACAGCCTACCATGTATTGAAGACGCGCATAATGCACATACAACACTGGAAGAGTGTCAGGTCTCTTCGCTGCAGCCAAGTCAAGTGCTTCCTTGTATATGTCACATGCTCTGGCATTGTTTCCCTGACAATTTTGACAAAAAAAAATGTATCTTCAATTTTATGTACTTGAATCAATATGATAATACATCATTTTTCAGTCAACTGCTTACCACACGTTTTTCCATATTAGCTTTCCTCATAACCATGTCGATGAAATGGGGTCCAACATCATGATCACACTGCAGAACTGCTGCATGTGCACCATCAATATCACCAATTTTCTCCTTGAACCAAGCATTGAAGAGATGAATCTCGGGGCAATTCTGCAACAACAATACGAGAATGTGCATGAAACTTTCAATAATTTATAACACATTACAGGCAGAGAGAGAGACACTATCTCAAATTTCCACCACATAAAACGGTATGAGCTTTCGCTAAGAATGGACTTATTATAGGAGCAGCTCAGAAGCCATTGTATAGTCAGATCTCCTAGAAAAACACCTCACTGATTTAAACTGAAACAAAAGCCTCTTAGGCGTAGCAGAGCAGGTGCAGTCCAGTACCATTAATTGCTAGTTCTGAAGTCAATATTTCACATCCCAAAAATGTGGGCAAAATAGCACATAAACTATAGTCATACATCAGCAACTGCTAAAACTATCATCTCTGCACATTCCCTCTTTTGACCATTATTAGTCAGATCCATCTGACCTCCACTGAATGACTAGAATTAATTTGGCCAAAGTTTTACACTTCATTTTATAAATAGGTTACAAAGTTATGATGAGTGAATCATCTACTTGCAATATTGGAGAAGAAAATATCTCTCACAGTATAAGTTACCATAGAAATATTTCACAGCAGTTGAATAGCACAGAACAAATATAGAAATGACTTTAGGCACCAGCATAACTGACAGAGATTCAAGGGCATGTGGATCAAATTATTTCTAAAAGGATATATTGTACTCCACCTCATCTTTCATTTCAAAACTACGGAAGGACATCATCTTTTCCCTAAACCTTATACAAATAAACACAGCCTTAATCGTATGAAATGCATATCCAAGACTAACATCGTACCTTCAAAAAGATATTGGTCGAGCGGTCCAGAGCATCAACTGCTATCTCTTTTCCTCCCTTGGAATCCACAAAGTCAACATAGCGCATCCAGAACTCAGGATAATGGGCACACGAGACTAAGCATCTTTCATACAGTTTCACAGCCTACAACCAACAAAGCAAAGATTTCAATCATATACTCAAAAGAAAACAGAACTTAAACACCTTAAGCATTTTGGGATAGCCATATACCCAGTCAAAATCACCTTCCGTCTCAACAAGATCCAAGTACTGGTGCCAATTATGTAGCTGACTGTCATCAAGTGGCTTCACATGGAAATACGGCCTATGTATGTTCTGTTCAAACTTCCGTAGTTTAAAATCCAAGTCACACGCTTTTTGATAAAAAGATTCTCCTATTGATATATATTTCTGCAATGCTTCCACTCTAGCGGATGGATCAAGCAGGTCACTGACAACACGAAAGATTTCAGCATCTCCTGGCATCGTAGTTTCATCCTCTGATACTTGTTTTGATTGCAACACTTTATGAGAACCTTCCTGAAGTCCTGTCTCCTCTTCCCATCTGGAGACCAATTTCTTGAAACTAACTAACATAAAAAATAGCAAAATAATTACTAAGATAGTATTAAATCGACAAAGGAGCAAAAGAGGACAACGGAATCATTTATGCATGAGCCGTGAGTAGTGTAACTATGTGCAAGGCTCTTCTATGATTTAAAAAAAAAAAAAGGAACGGGTAACAAATAAAAGAAAAAAGAAAACAAATTCAGAGATCAAATTAATCGAAAACACTAGCACAGATGCTTGGCTAAAAGTATGAAGTACAAAAGTCATATCTAGAGTTAATTGGTAATAACTCCATATTAGTACAATTTTTTTTTACAAATTACTCATTACTAATTATGACAATTGTTTACAAATTGGTACCACAAGCGCAATCTTGGTCATGGGTAAGGTGATCCGAACAGTTTAGCACAATGTAAACGTTTTACTAAC
>JAUEKU010031138.1:0-14340 GCA_032274805.1 Gypsophila paniculata | reverse complement strand
TAGGCAAATTAAAATCCTTCCGACATAAGAAAAATTTTGGAGGAAAATGACCATCATTCCCATCCACTTCCTCCTCCTCTACTACTCCGCCTTTTCGTTTCCCTCCTCGACTTGTATCCAAACAAAGGGTTAGACCCCGTTCGATCATTTTTCGACTTGTTGGTCCGTTCATGGTTTAGAAGCATCATTCATCTCTGGCTAAACACAATGATCATATCTTCGCAATTTCGAACGGTGAACATCTATCAGAGTTCAGACAACAAAAACCTTACACTACCAGGGTTCTAAAACTATCATACTGTCATAGTGTACATATTTATATACCGTCTCCTACACAAAAACTTATATGAGACCGTTGAGCTACAAATTTATGTTGTACCTCACATTATTCACCTCATTTCATTAAAATGACACTTGGTTGACGTTGTTGTATGCATATAACGACATCATACAGAACTAACTAGTCATGTTTTGGTCGTACATGTACAACGTGCTCATCAAATCCACAAAAATTAACACCAACAAACAACACACATAACAAAACCCTAAAGAAATTAATAAATATGTACCTGAAATGCATGGGTAGTAATTACTTAATTAATTAATTATTTTTGAGATGTTGAGATGATTAGTTATGTTATGCAACAAAACAATGTAGTACACAACTGACACACATAAAACAGAAATTTAATTATGAAAAAATCAGTATATATATTTATTTTGCATTAAAATAATAATAATAAAATAAGTGGTGGGTAGAGATTATTTAGAGTTTATTTTGTTTGTAGTTTTCTACCATTTATGTGGCTATCCCTTATCACTCCCAACTGTGTAGGATAAAACACTGGATTTTTGCTGTGATTCTTTAGGATAAATGTGAAACGGTATCACGATAAGTTTATGGTGAGACCTTTTACTTGAAATGGTAGTTATCGATTTATTTTCATAACCTCTCCTTAATAGATAATAGGTCTCAGAGAAATTCTAAGGTCTTCCGGATGACAAATTGATTGTCCTCCCTAGCCAATAAAAACTTTTAGATTATATAAGTGGCCCTAATATATAATAAATAATCTAATAAAAAAGTCAATCAAAAGGTTCTCATTGACTAGGGAGGAATTTGTCCTCCTGAAGGACCTTAGAATTTTTCTAGGTCTCATGTAGTCATGTGTGAGACGGTCTCACATGAAACCTACTGCAAAAGTAATTATGTCAAGTCTTATCATACGAGACCGGCCTATTTTTTCGTTCCCGTCATTTGTTATCTATTTTCACTTTAGCCGTATCAATTAATTATTACTCCTACCTATTTTCATCTTGGTGAATCATTTTTTTTAATACGTGTGCAAGTGAATAAATTTGGGTCCATTTTATTATACTATTTTATATAATACTCTCTCTTACCTTTTTTTTTTTTGGCCAAAACGAATAGATAACAAGTAATCGAGATGAAGGGAATATATGATAACAAGTCTCTGTTCGTGACGGTATTGTAGGAGAGTTATTTTATGTGAAATGGGATGGGGGTGTTTATTAATAGCTTGGTTTATTGAATTGTAAATCTTTATGGTTTGGTTGCTTCGGCCTAAAATCAAAGCAAATCAATTTTTGATTCGATTTACGTTTATAACAGTTTGTTTTAAAATAAAACATTGTCTTAATTTATCATTATTCCATTTTAAAATTAATTTGAATGATATTAAAGTGTAATTGTTCATTTAACGAATAGAAAAAGAATGATAGAAAGTTAAAGGTGAGATTCGGTTAACTAATAAGTGAAAATCATGAACCTAAAACAAACAATTAACCGTTTATTTTTACATATCAGTCACCAAACAATTTTCTCTTAGCATTCAGTTAAATGAACCATTAAATCATGCAGTTTTTGATTTTTTCAATTCGGTTTAAGTATTTTGTTCACCTAAAAACCGTTCTCTTTTTTATAGGTTTGGGGTGAAGCTGCTCTTTCGCGGGTGCGACTTTCAAAGAAATGGGTTCGGTCCTTAAAAAACTCGACAAAAAAATGAGCCAAACCACGGCCCGATGTGGTGGCTCATTGGCTCCTTTTTCTATCAAAATTGGTATTATAAGTCGTAATTTTACATAAATCTACGTTAAAAAGTTACTTTATTTTAAACTAAAAAGAAAAATCGATCCTATATAAATTCGTGATTAATAATTAGTTTCGCCTTAACCTCAATTCGTTATTTTTTTAGCATTATTTATTTTAAAAAAAATATATATTATCAAGTCAAATATTTTCTTTAACAAACCTATGTCAAAATTAACAAACTTTTGAATTCTTTCCACATAATAATTCATAAATAACAACCTTTCAAATCCTTTGCAAATTCTTTCTGTCTATCCTCTAAATCAATAACAATACCAACAAATCATCATCCAATTTAATACAATTAATAATCCATGCATAAACCTTAAAAAAATAAAAAATATAATCTATTGGGTAATTTTCTATATAATTAAGTGTTACATTTATTTATGTTACATTAATAATAATTGCGAAAATTAGTTTTAAATTTATTTTTTTTGAAAATGGGTGTGGATTATTACAATATATTAAAGGTGGATAAAACCGCGACAGACGATGATTTGAAAAAAGCGTACCGTAAATTGGCCATGAAATGGCACCCCGATAAAAATCCTAGTAATAAAAAAGAGGCCGAGGCTAAATTCAAAGAAATTTCCGAAGCTTACGAGGTTATACACGTTCTTTTTTTTTTCATCTATCGTCGTTTTATTTCTTAAGAATAACATAAGTAAATATCGTGCAGACGTCAGAAAAACTGTTTTGTTATCATTGCTATGCATGTTTGTTATTCTAAGACATTTGTTTATGTATGTTTGCACGTATGACGTGATCTAATTTAAAAAATTGCTACATTTGAATTGAAAGTTAATAAAAATGAAAATTATGTTCATTATTAATCGAGGTGTAATCGAGATGACTTGAGGGGGTTTCGATTTTAGGCTGGACCTCGTCGAGCCTAATTAAAAAGTTAAAGCTCAAGCTTAGATAAGAAAATGTTAGAGCTTGGCTATAGAAATCAAATTAATGAAATAATGTGATTTTAGACTCAATTATTCAATAACATATATTAAAAAAAATTATTATTATTATTATTATTATTATTATTATTATTATTATTATTATTAAAAAACATATATGTAAAAATTTTATCTATAAAAGTATATATATAAAAAGTGAGCCTAAACGAGCTTTCAGTTCGAGCCTTATTTAGTTAATATTTTGATTAGAAATTTTGTCTAGCTGAACTCAAACAAATAATATGACAAAGTATAAGGATAAAATGAATAATTTTGTTGTATGCATGTGACGTGTAAATTGTAACTAAAATGTGATCGTTATAATGTTTATATTGTAATATTATTAAGTGAAAATATGATCGTTTTTTTTTAACTTATTTTGGCGTGTAAATTTCAGGTACTTAGCGACGAAAAAAAGCGACGAATTTACGACCAGTACGGCGAGGAAGGGCTAAACACGGGCGGCTCCCCGTTCGGTAACAACGGGGACAGAGGGTACAATCCTCGTAGCGCCGAGGACATATTCGCGGAGTTCTTTGGGACAAGTCCTTTTGCATTCGGGTCGTCACCTAATTCTGGTAAATCCAAAAGGTTTTCTTATGGTAGCGAGACCGGTGGATTCGACAACATGTTTCGGACAAATGCCGATGGCTCGACGACGAGTGGGACGCCGAAGAAGCCGCCCCCGATAGAGAACAACTTGGCTTGTAGCCTAGAGGAATTGTATTGTGGGTCTACTAGGAAAATGAAGATTTCTAGGACGGTATTGGATCATGTCAATGGGTATTTATTTCATTTTCGCTTATTTCTCGGTTCAGTTCATATGTTTCTTGCCACAACAATAACTAAGTAGTCTTGTACTACTTCTATTACATCAGTTAAGGTATAAAATCGATCATGAGACTTTAATCATCAGCTTAAGAACTAATTCAATCAAAATAGTTGGAGTATCATGATCGATTTTATATTCTAGCACTAGTACTTGTAGATTTTCTTGGATATGGGCCAATGGGAGGACCTATGTTACTCAGATCTCGTTACAAGTAGTTGGTACTCGGTAGGGGTTAGAGCCGCTAAATGAGTTATTTGAATTAGTATGAGTTGAGTTAACTTGAGTTGGATCATATTCGAATATGATTGTATATAGGTTGAAACAGGTCATATTGGGTGTGTTAAAATCACTTACTTAGGAATAATATGTAGTTAATTAGTAAGCAGAATAGTAGATGGTAGGTGTTAGACCTGATAATCGGGTCTTTTGGGTCGGTATGAGTCAGGTCAATTTGAGTAAAATCAAGTTATTTAGCATAATAGATATATTTGAAAATGTTTGAATTTAGGTTGGATCGAACATGTTAAAATCAAGTTATTTAGGATAATAGATATATAATTAGATGTTAAGTATATACATGTAGAATATGATTGGCATAGGTCAGTTCGAATTCAGGTCATATCAATGTTTCTTATGGACATAGGTTTAGTTGCGGCCAGTTTATTCAGATCAGATTTCTCAAGTCGGATCAGTTTTGTCGGGTCTAGTATGGGAACGCATATAAAGCATAGACATATCTATTTGATGAGAATTCCTCATGTTTAATTTTTTGAGCTAAAGATGAGTGTCTTAATGTCATACCCGTGCCTAAATGTCGAGTGTCATACACACGCACATGACTCGAAAATGTTCGAAAGTTGTTGTTGGGAATGGAAAGAGTATTATTAGTCTGTATTGGGACTTCTATCAGGCTTTAGCGTGTGCCCGTTGGTATTCCCAAATGATTTCTAGACTCTACCATCATGTCCTTAAACTTTGTATTGTGTAAGTGAAAACAAGTGAATCGGATTTGCTATTGAAACATTTCCCTTTCGACGTTCCTTTGTCGATCTTTCTATCAATTTTCCATAGTGAAATCAATAATCTCACTTGTGAATTTGGGATGAACAAAGTGTAGGTCACTAGTACCAGAAACCGAGATACTGACAATCGAAGTAAAACCGGGATGGAAAAAGGGAACAAAGATTACGTTCCCTGACAAAGGCAACGAACAACCGAACCAACTCCCAGCAGACCTAGTGTTCGTGATCGACGAGAAGCCACACGACGTGTATACAAGAGACGGTAATGACCTGATCATGACTCAGAAACTGACATTAGCACAGGCAATTGGAGGCACCACTGTCAAGATTTCGACATTAGATGGTCGTGACCTGTCGTTACCCGTCAAAGATATCGTCACCCCTGACTATGAGCTTCTTGTTCCGAAAGAAGGCATGCCTATTGCTAAAGAACCCGGTCACAAAGGCGATTTGAGGATCAATTTTGAGATCATTTTTCCTCAGAAGTTGTCATCTCAGCAAAAGAAGGCCTTAAAACGTGCTTTTGCTAGTTGATATTGTGTTCGTTATTTGAACAATTGTTTGTGATGTCGGGGTTTGAACGGGGGTCGTTGGGAACGTCTCTGTTCTGTCAAGTTGTAATTCGGCTTCAAATATTTTGACAAATGTGGTAAAGTCGAGTGAAAAATTGAAGGATATTTGAGTGGATTGTATTGCCTTGTAACAAAATTATTGTGAAATCATTTGTATAATGAGATAGTTATTACGTAATTTTGATTTCCATGTTACTTTTATAACTTTTAGTTTGTTAAGAAAATGTCTTGTTTTACATTGCAGTATTGTACTAATGTGAGACGTTCATGCAAAAAGTTTATTTATGCCAACACTACAACTTTATGACCGTATAATTCCTACTTGAAAAGATACACTATTAAGTTTTCCCAAGATTATTTAGAGGTTATAAGAAGGATTAACATCTCTCCACAAATTAAACATCGTCATATGTCAACTTTTTGGTATTTAGAACTCGAAAATATTGAATAGGCTAAATCCACTCAATATTAATTAATTTAAATGGTGAGGCCAATGTTAGCATTTCTAATATAACATTGTCACTAAAAGAAGATTTCTTGACAATAGTCACAACCTCAATTCCCCATCTTCTTTATATTGTACTGACCTTATGGCTCATCTTGTGAAAAAAATCATTATATCATTTTCAACTTTCAAGTGAATCCTAGTAGTTAGTCATAACTTTAAAAAGTTTATGATGCACTTGCGCAATTGACACTATGGCCTAGATTTCTATTGCTCGTTACCTAATCAGTAATTTATATTATTTCATCAAGTATATTTCTTTTCTATTTTCTCCTCTCATCACCTAATTCATTTGAATTTATGATCATGTAATGAACTCATAATTCAGTGTTGAAAATGGAGACACGAAAATCCTAATTTGAACCAACGTAAGGGCCAGCGAAAATCCTAATTCGAACCAACGTTAGGGCCAACGAAAAACTGACCTATTTATCAAACTAATCTCAAATAATCTTATTCTAATACAGGTCGGAGGTACAAAATCAAAAAATGAAAAGCAATTCAAAAATCGGAACGATTATTAATATGCAAGAGCTCACACTTTCCAAATAAGTGAACTCTTTCAAAAACTTCGGCTACAACTTGAAGAAATTTCGATCTAGAACCCTACAAAAAAAATCAACTCCAAACATTCCTACTTTCTGTAACCGTTTGATCGCCAGTCCCTGGGCGAATGTCCAGGACCCGGACCGGGAGACCCGAGGAACTGTCCCGTGGCCAAACCTCCTACACTTTCTGGGCCATAAAGCCCCCATGCTCTTTGTTGTTGGACCGCCATAGGTGGCTGAAGCGGCTGAAGTGACTGACTTGGTTGCATAACTGGCGGCCATTGCTGGCATTGGACCATTTGGGGGTTAGCCATATGTGGCTGCTGATGGTTTACAATATGGGTGGGTAATGCCGGGTTGTGTACGGGTTGTGGTTGCCATTCGGGAATATCGTCATCGTCGTCATTCCATGAATTCGTAGCAATGACACTGCCAGCAGTATTATTACCATTTTGCCCGTATTTCTGAATCAACTCTCTCATTTGTGCAGCCTGTACGGACGAAGGCCGATGAGGAGGATTCTGAAAACTTGGCTCTCGACCCAGAACGGGATTTGGGTTGGGAAGAGATGGCATAGATGGATGTGACCCGCCTGAGAATTGGAACTCTGGTAGGTCATCATCATCCCGAGAACCTGGAGGTCCGAATCCGGGAGGAGCATCATCGTCATCACCATCATCTTCACCAACCGTAGATTGAGACACAGACAAAATAGGGGGAGGGGAAGAAGCTAGTTCAGGAGCAAAAACATTGTTTCTGTTCATATCATTATTATCAACATACTGCCTCCCAATTTGCTTTTTAATTACGGGTTGCTCTTTCGACGACGAGATGGGAGACACAGCAGACGACGTTATTTGCACTTTTCTCCATACAACAATTGCAATTAGGCCATCATCAATTTCATTTAGTTTATCAGTGTAGCTCTTAGGAAGACGATTGACAATCATATCTACGGATTTTGAGCGTGGCGCGCAGAAATAAAGCTCCACTCCGTGCCCAGGCTCAGCAAATCCCAATCTCTCATCTGCAATGTACGAATCCACAAGCTGCGGAGAGATGGAAATGTAAATACATTAGTCAAACAATCAACCAGTAAAAGAGATGTTTTGTCACTCTATCTTCTAAGTTTTACCCCCTCGGTACATGAATAATGTCGCAAATTTTATTTTGAGGTGTCCGAGAATAAACTTTCTATATGTAGTTAATCTTTCTTTCAAAATTATTTGCATCGCCCTTTTTATGCAAACAAACCACGACGTTTATTCTCATGGGCAGTGTACAAGAGATGAGATATAGTTCTTCCTCTGTCCACGAGTCAACGTCATGGTTTCTATCTTAGGTTGTATATGAATCTACTCCGTACTTTATTCTTAGAATCTTTTCATTTTTATGTCCTTGTGGTCTGTGACATCAAACATTTCATGAACTAGCATTTTACAGTGACATGGATGAATTAGATAGATCCAGGGTAACTACCTCTTTCAAACTGGCGCGTTCACTGTCGGTAAATCCTTCCTTCAGTACAAAATGGCACACCTAACAAGCAAACAGGATAGGTAAGTGATATTCATCAAACAGCTCTAAAACAACACCAGGGTTATCCTATATGCACAAGATGGAGAATGTGTATGAGTGCGCCAAATTGGCGGGATCACTAAATGAGTAAATGGAAGCATCAGGACCATGTATGAGTGAGCCAAGCTGACGGAATCTCTGAATGGAATCACTCAACCAAATAACAGGTGAATATTCTTTGGAATAGCCCCAGAAGGCCAGAAACATACATGGGTTATCAGACATTGAATGGCGACCATTTTATTCCAAAAACGAGTTGATTGTAAACAAAAGCTTTAACGTAAGAGTTATTCCTGCAGGTCTGATTGGATACTATAAGAGCTACACTCTTAACACGTAGCTCCGATAAACATGAGAAACCATAACTATAGAACCATAGGCAAGCGCAGGCCTTAACTGCAAGCCTAAGCTCTGTAACAGGCACCTACCAAAGTTCACTAATTCACTCTTTGGTTTGAACTTTGAAAAATGAGACTGACAATGACAGATAATCAGGCAGCAAGAACATTATCGACTTGTTATAGAGAATAACAACAGTTAAGCAAAAGAACAACTGCAACATAATATGTGAAATAAAGAACAAGAGCATACCATGATTGCACGGCTTCGGGACATAGGAAGTGCCTGTAGGAACTTATCAAACGCATCATATCTAACCCGGCCCTTGATATCAACGAACCTTGCCCATTCTCTAGAACTGGCTTTTTCACCACTGCACAGATCCAAAAAGTATGAATAAGCAATGCAGCAAGTAGAAAGTTATTTTCACCTAGCTAAATATCAACAGATACCAATTTCAAAAGAAAACAAGCATGTGATAAATTTCAATTGCATGCACAGGAAATAATTTCACTAAACTCGTGTATTCACGTTGATGATATCTTGCAGGCCAGGTGACACAGACTCAAACAACCAAAAAGCTTGCTGTTGTAACAATCTGTGCATTGTTGCGAAACAAATGCCAGCAACAGGAAATTTATTAAAGCAAGATTCATAAAGCAGATCCAATTTTTCAAATTCATTCCAACTGAAGTACTAGCAGGACCATGAACAGCAACACCGTATTTCAGGAAAATATTCGAGGTTGTCTCACAAACTGTCATAAGGAACCCTAACTTGAAGCAAAGAGCAGAATACAACCACCTAACGTGATCACCCACCCAGTTCATCTCGCAACCAAGCAAGCTTAACTGTCATTTTACTGGGATCTAGTACATTGGAGCAAATTGTTTCTTCAGGTGGATACATAACACAGCAATAACATTTCAAACAAACATTTAGGCGACCACGAAATTCATTAATCAGAAGAGAAACAAACGAGCGTTTACAGCTCTTAAAGTACAATATCAGACAGACACGGGTGAAACCCAACCTTATATATAAAGCCGTAAAGTAAGCCATGGAAGAGAGATTAAGCTGCAGTTGTCCTTCCCAAACACATTCCCGTTTGGGTAGTTGAGCAACAGAATTGTTGTCAGATGGCTTCAGAGTTCCACTCACGTTCTTATCACCGACTGTTTTGGGACTTTCCATTTTGACTTCCACTTTGTCCGAAGACATTTTCCGTACATGATATTTGGGAGTTCCAGTCAAGTTCTTATCAACATCTGTTTTGGGGCTTTCCTTTTTAACTTCCACTTTATCTGAAGACATTTTCTGTTGTTGTGATTCTACAGGTGACAAACTCTTGGAGCCCACCTCCACATTTTCCTTATTTGACTCGCTCCTGGTGGTCATGGAATCAGCAGGTAAATTCTCAAAAGGAGGATCTTTATTAAGTGACTCCATAAATTCATCCAAGGAAATCACTGGAGGAAGATCGTTCAAATCATCCCCCATTAACCCTTGCATATCAGCGCCATCACTAGGTAAAGTAATTTCACAATCATCTCCCTTTGTTTGCTCAGCTTTAGGAGGAACTGATCCATCAGATCTGTCAATCTTCTGCCGCTTAGAAGGAGATACAGCACGTATATCAAGTGGAGTCTCTTCCACAGCACCGGAGTTGGGCTCAAAATCCACCTGATATTCACCTTTGTGAGTCTTCTTTACCAAGCGCCTCATATTAATGTCTGTCTCGGGCAAAACTTTCAAGTGATCAAATTCTTCAGCTTTTGCAATCCGCCACTGAGAAAGCTCTTTCGAAGCAAGCTCCTCTGCTGTCATTGAGCACAATCGATCAGGAGGTAACTCGCCTGACATAACCCTTTCTCTAAGCTCAGGATTATTACGATCTTTCAAGTTGAACAATAGAGATCTCCCCTTCTCTTTATATTTCTTATTTACACAACCAAATAATTTAAAAAGTTCCAACTCAATTGCGAATGCAATAGAATCAGGAGATCTGATCACCTTTCGGTCTACATCACTACTTGGGTCTTCATTCATTGGCACAGGTTTTACAACATTTTCAGTTTCTTTCACTTTAGGGATATGCAAATTAAGATCTGACTCCCATGTAAGCCCATTTCCCTGCAAGAACTCGTCTTTAAAATACAAGCCACTGTTAAACAATGAATCATCTCCAGGTAAAACAGAATTACACTCAAAGTCTGTCCCCAAGAAGCTCTCTGTCTGCGATGCCTCCTTAAAGATCTCTTTCGACTGAAAGGACAATGATGTTTTGTCATCAACATTGCATTCACCAGAGGAAGACGGAATGTTGGATAGATGAGACTTCCCATCCTTCGGAGATTCCAGAAGAGCAGTTCCATTGCTCGATGGACAAGGTTTGTGCTCTCTTAATCCCACCTGAATATCTGCCCCAGCCTCGTTTTGTAGCTTCATCTTCCCATCTGTGTAGCCTTCTTTCTCTTGGGATACTAAAGCCAGTGCGGAAGCTAATGACTCCCGAAGCTTGGACCTCACAGTTTCATGGACCTCCGACTTACCTTTGGGGGACACTTGTGGCTGTACAGCTTTCTTCGTCGCGTTTGATCGAGATTCATTTGTGACAGGTTCTATTTGAACCACCTTTCTACCAGAGGCACTAGGCTTTGGAAAGCTCTTTGGTGCTGATATTTGTGAAGCACTGAAAGCAGTAGCATAGTGACCCACTTGTCCCACTCTTTTGTTAGGTGCAGACATCTTTTGATGACCTTGGTAATCTTGTGTGCACTCAGTAATTACCTTCCTTTTGAATGGTAAAGACGGTAATGGATGCCCTGAATTCGGCTGCAAACCCGGTTTATGGCCAGCCCCCTTATTTGGTTCAGTACACAGCTGCTGAGTCACACTTTTTATCACAGACTTCGACTGCCCATTCGAGTTGCAAGATATCAGCCTCTCCTGTTCCACAGGAACACGGAACATAGGATAAGATTCCACAAAATTATATAGGGAGCTCGATGAAGACAATTGGTGTGGATTGCCACTTGTAACTTTGGCTAATCCATCTAAGATGTTAGGCACTGAAGAATCAGCTCTGCTCATAGCCAAATTCAATTGACCGTATCTCTTTGCCTGGCAATATCGGCACAATTAACTGTTTCAATACAAGAGCATATGACATATTATACTCACAACAAGATAAAAACAAATGCAGTATCCAGCAGGTAGCTGAAGATGGTTCAATACAATATAAAAACACAAATAAAAATTAAAAACACAGAAGAGAACTTGACTCTAGTAAAAGAAAAAGCATGTTTAAGAGATGCATAAAACACGTTGCTAATATATTTAGCAATGCAATATGCAAGCCAAAAGCCACTCAGCATCGCAAAGACGACCATGAAGCTGTAAATGTTATACAGCGGTAGAACAATGTTGAAAACAAAAAGTATAGACGAAATTACAACAGAAACTGTCACTACATAATCCTGACAGCCTAAGAAAACGGTAAGCATAAGATTAGAGCACATCATCTTTAAGCTCATTGCAAATTCACAAAAATGTGTCCACACAAGATTTACTGTATCGGTTACCTAACCCATAGGTTAAGATTTTAAGAGTGAAAATTTCTGAAATGTAAGTGACTCTTATCTAAAAAAAAAAAATACACCCAAACAAGAAATGCCAAAATCGCCCATATGGGGCTAATTGGAAAAGATGGAGGGGGTAGTACATTGAAGGTTGCATCTACTCAATCACAAAATCCCAACGTCAAAATTTTGCTCTCTTCAACATATGACTTGCACTAGAGATAGAGATGTTCCTAATTCATAAAAATCCTCAACAACTAGAAAGTTGATGTAAAATCGTAGACAAACATTCCATCAAACATACGCCAAAGCAGCAAGAGCTTTGCAAACTGCACTAATAGCTTAATCAGATCAAAATCTTATGCCTCATCCATCAACACGCTTGCTAAGACAGCTGATACTACTCTTACCGATGCCTTCATCTCAGCCAATCTTAACGAGTTTCATAGAACTGCAGTGCCATAAAAACACCCATTCCCTCCATCTCAAAAATAATTTAACAAGAGAAAAAGTAAAGAAAAATCTCTACATTGAAACTTGTGGCTACAAAACAAGTCCACCGTTCAACCCAAATTCAATCAAACAAGCAGCCAATTTTTGTAGTTGCCAAACATCGAGCTGTGACAAAATGACAAATTCGCCACTTCACCTCAAATCACACCGAACTCAAAATCCAACTTCCGCATCAAGTCTCACAGCTAACCTGCATCAAACTTAGTAATGACAAAGCAACATATTTAACAAAGCTAAGTGTTACTCCCTCTGTTTCAGCCATTTGTTTAGCTTTTTATTTTGGTAATGGACATAAATCGACTTTTTCCTTTGTATAAAAATGCACTTTGATCTTTAAAACTTGATGATCGAGAACGAAGTCGATATTGACTAACAACTTTAATCGATACGTTGATAACCAATATGACTGAAACAAAGGGAGTATATATTACCGTCAATGAATAAAGGCATATTAATCAGGTAGTAAGAGTGTAAAAGTAAACGGACCAACAGAAATCATGGGTAAACCCGTTAATTAATATAGGCATATCGATAAGGTAGTTAGAGTGTAAGAGGAGACGGTCTAACCAAAACACATTGGCTTAAGACCGTCAATAAATGAAAGGCATATTAATCAGGTGCTAGAGTATATAAAAGAGACGGTCTTTCAGAACACATTGGCTAAGACCGTCTTATTTGAGAATTTGCGATCACTAAAACGCATCAGTTACATTCCACCTTCGACATCGTAACGAACTTAATACGGTTTATAATTTCCCCAAAAATTAACCCTAAAAAAACACGATTATAAACCACAAATCTACATCAATCAAAATCAATTAACCCTAAATAACCCACCGCAATCAAATAACCAAAATAAAATCAAATTGACGGATAAAATGAACCGAATTAAATCGATATCGAACCGAATCGAAAGACGAAAACATAAACAAATCAATTGATTGAAATGCGGTAATGATATCAAAATTAATGGCGAAAAATTAGGGTAAAACTCACCGAAATCGTGGAATTATTCAGTGTAAAATACAACGACTTGATTGTATTGAATCTTTCGATGATGATGATGATGATGATGATGATGAAATTGATTTGGGGGAAAAGGTAGAACCCTAGGGTTATGAAAAAGAGGGGGTTGAGATTTTTTGTTTAGGAGAAAATTTGGGTGGGCTTTTAATTGAGCCTACATTGCCCACTTATCATATTCCTTAATCTAGAGTTTTCATTTATTTATCGTAATTATTCTTTATAGTTCGGATTTAACTCGATGTCTTTCATTTATTTATTTTTATTTTTTTTCGTTTGATAAATTTATTTTTACCCCTAATTAATCTTCCGGAAAAAGGAATGATTGTTAGGTGCGGTGGTCGCGGGGTGGGGTTGACGGTGAGTGTAGTGGGTGTGGTGTTCTGGTTTGGGAGAGTTGGATGTGGTGGTGGGGTGGTTAGAGTTTGGGAGGGGAGTGTTGTTGGTTGTAATTGGGGAGGGTGGTTAAGATTTCAGAGGGTTGAGTTGGGTGACGGGGGTGGTTAGGATTTGAGAGGGACGAGTTAGGGTTAGATTGCGGTCGACGGGGGTGGTGGTGGTGTGTGGGATGGTTGGGTGGGTGGCGGGTTGACTGATTGGTGGAGTTGAGTATGCTTAGAGAGTACCAATAATTAGTTTATACAGTATTAGACTTACAATTTTTCATTAAAGAATATTTTAAAATATGTACTTCCTTTATCGGTTAAGTCATTCTATATACACAATTTGTCTTTGTAACTGTCATTTATTAGATTTTTCGT
>JAUEKU010031029.1:0-14340 GCA_032274805.1 Gypsophila paniculata | reverse complement strand
TAAAACCAATTGGCAATAGGAGGAGGACCCTTGGACTATATAAAGTGAACATTTCTCTTCTCCACAACCGATGTGGGCAACCTCACATGTGGGCATATTCCAACAGTAAGTGTTACTATTACTATTACTATCGAAATTTCATGCACCGAGTATAAGTGTAGCCTTTTTTATTTGAGAGGACCAAAAAGTCTGCATATTGGCACGTTCTGAGATCCTTAAGCAACGTAAGACTTACAAAAACCAGAAACGTACACGAAATTAAAGAGTGCATTGCTGAAAAGATGGAGACCAAAAAGTCAAACATCAAAGCTCATGATCATGATCATTCATCATCACATGATGATGATGATGATCATCACCTTCTTCTAACTCCCCTTCTCATGGCTAATGAAGATATTGTACCATTTGCTGTGAATTTTAATGGCGTCCCCGCCGTCCGGTCTAAGACCGGACGGTGGAGATCAGCTGCATTCATCATTGGTATGTTTTGCTCGTGCTTGTATCCATAATGTTTATCTCATTTACTTTTACGTGCAGTTTTCAATGTAACTTGTCGAAACATTGTGGCTTGAAGGGAGTATACAGCAAACCTAATAAAGTTGCATGGAACCTTTACATTGACTTTTGATAATGTTGTCATTATTCTTAGAATATCTTTATCCATGATATTTAATAGATTTTTCCCGAAAGAAATGGAGATTCATTTTGGTTTGATGTTATGTCTATGGAGGTGAGATCCATTCGTAGGCATGATTTAACGGTTTTAAAGTTATCCACGTGAAATAGAGAGTACGTGTAATTATGGAGTATGCATGTTTTAGTTCCTCCATTCATCTCATTTCATTATATTAATTTTTTCACACATGTCGATATACATATTGTACGCTACCCTGTTGTGCGCGGTTTGAGACTATTGTATGTCAATTGTGGGTGTTAGATAGTATAAAATCGATCCACCACCTTAAAATTTTGGTTGAGATGGTTCCTTGATATGGTATCACAGCCATGTGACCAAAGGTCACGGGTTCGAACCTCACCACCCCTCCGTTCTAATTGGAATATCTAATCCAACCATGTAGGTGTCGAGATGGCGGAGAGAATTGCATATTTTGGTGTATCGGGCAACCTGATAAATTTCATGACTGGGAAATTGGGACAGTCCACAGCTGTGGCGGCAGCTAACGTCAATGCTTGGAGTGGAGTGTCCTTAATTCTTCCTGTTTTAGGAGCCGTTATTGCTGATTCTTTCCTGGGCAAGTACTATACAATTATCGTATCATCCTTTATTTACGTCTTGGTTAGTAACTTGTACAGATTTCTGTCTCCCTCGCGTTGTTACTTTGAACGACACCACCTAAGACAGGAAAGTGTGTCTTTAAGATGATGATATTGTAGTAAACGACTAGAAATGCCTGTCCTATTGTTTGGACGAGACTATAGGACCGTTTATTTGGTAAACGTCGTTTGCCAGTGGTTCATATGATTACCTCTTCACAATGCTGGTTGTGAGTTATAGTAGCGACTAACCTTTAATCGTGATCAATGTGCCTTCCATTTCTTATAGTGACCAAGTTCTCCGTATAGGTTGGCTGTCAACTATTTCAAATTGTCGAAATCAATGGTTCGGTATGCTTACAATTATTGTTATAACACTTGATACTTATAGGGGATGGGCTTGCTAACTCTATCCGCGATGCTGCCTTCCCTTAGCTGCGAACAAGGACCGAATCAAATGCTTGGATGTTCATATGATGTTCAGACAATTACGTTCTTCTTTGCCCTTTATCTGGTGGGAATCGGGCAAGGTGGTCACAAGCCTTGCGTTCAGGCCTTTGGCGCAGATCAGTTTGATGGAGAAGATCCCGTAGAAAGCGAGGAGAAAAGCTCTTTCTTTAACTGGTGGTATGTTGGGTTGTGGACTGGTGGTTTGCTCGGCGTTGGAGTCTTAAGCTACGTTCAGGACAATCTTAGTTGGGGCCTTGGGTTTGGAATTCCAGGCATTATTATGGTGTTTGCGCTGCTGATTTTTGTGCTTGGAACTCTGACGTACCGTTTCACTGAGAAAGGGGAAGGACCAAGTCCATTTGATAAAATAGGAAGAGTGTTTGTCGTAGCTGCTAGGAATTGGAATGCTGTGAATTATATGCTTGAGGACAAAGACGAAACTGAAAGGATCTTGGCTAATCAAGGATCCAAACAGTTCAGGTAAACAGCGTTGCTTTCGTGGACAGCTTAGTACTGTTTGTTGATTAATTTCAGTATTTGATTATGATGAGCGACAAAATCTCGTCTTTCTTTGTTGGATCTTGGTGGTAAAGGTGGTTGGCGAGAATAAGTCTCACTCCCATTGTATGGACTACATGTTTTTTGAATTAGCGTTTACTCTTTAAGAGCGAAAAACTTGCTACTAACAAATTTGCTGCTTCTTCATTACTAGGTTCCTTGATAAAGCGCTGCTTAGCCCTGACTTGTCAAAAGGAGCAGAAGCTTCTTGCAGCCCGAGCGAGGTTGAAGAAGCAAAGGCTATACTTAGACTGTTTCCAATTTGGGCTACAAGTTTGACATTTGCAATCGTCGTCTCACAAACATCAACTTTCTTTACCAAACAAGGTGTTACACTGGATCGAAAAATCGGGTCAAGCTTTGCTATACCAGCGGCATCACTACACTCCTTTATAGGTATATGCGTTGTCGTCTTCATGCCATTATACGATTGCTTTCTCGTACCACTTGTCCGATCTTTCACCAGGAAACCATCCGGGATATCTATGCTTCAGAGGATCGGTACTGGATTCTTCTTATCCATTGTTTGTATGATAGTTTCCGCAATCATAGAGAAAAAAAGGCTCAACACTGCACTGCAGTACGGTCTGATAGATCTGCCTAACGTCACCGTTCCTATGAGTATTTGGTGGTTGCTTCCGCAGTACGCCTTATTTGGGATAGCGGAGGCATTCACGATGGTCGGTCTGCAAGAGTTTTTCTACGGTCAGGTCCCTAGTGGTTTACGTAGCGTAGGGCTGTCTTTGTATTTGACTATATTTGGCACGGGAAATCTTTTAAGTAGCGTCCTTGTCACTGTGATCGACAAAGCAACCAGTCACAGCGGGGCAGGAACGAGTTGGTTTTCGGATAATCTGAATCATGCGCATGTTGATTATTTTTATTGGCTGCTTGCCGGCCTTAACACGATAGGGTTGATCCTCTTCGCTTATTTTGCAAGATCGTACATCTATATCAAAATAAAGACTCCCATGTAAAGGTGCAGCCCGTGTGGGTATGATGTGAAAATCTGTTGTACATCCTCCATATACCACGTATGTAAATGATACTCCGGAGTACTATTTTCTGTAAAAATGGCACTTTCGTATATATAGTTGCGTTCGTGATTAGAGAAAAAGGCTATTGTCTTTTCAAATCTAAGGTCCTTTTGGGTTCATCAACAACTCTTCTCCTACTGTATTAAGAGTCCGTTTTCTGATGTTTCGCATTACTCAGGTATAATGATAAGATCATTGGTTCTATAAATCGAATTCTAGCTTCAGTTCTGTGCTGTAGATTGCTGTGGAGCACAGGCTAATAGATTTCTGATTGAGCTGCAGCATCAAAATGTCTGCTCACGTGAGTGTATCAGGCATCAGGCATCAGACGCTTTTCAAGCAGCACCCTCGTCTTTATTCTCAACGTCGTAACCAACGGAGTTGGCTATCCCATATATTGAACTCGGTCTTCTGGTGATTACTTCTAATTGACTGCTGGTCTCTATCAGATGGTGTAATTAGCTTGCTGATCAAATTAGTTTGCAGTGTAAACCTATGCAGTAACTCTGAACGTAAAAATATTACTCCATCCATTTCATTTATTATCCCGCATTATACTAACGTTTCCAAAAGTATCATATGGTGAAACTATTTTTCAATATGCCGTGATTTTCAAATGTTCGGACATAAGTATTGTTTTTGTTACGGAGCAACATTTTAATGTGAATTCACAGCATAGTCAACAAATCCGAAAACATAAGTACTCGTATAATGTAACTTTATCGTCGTAACCACAAAACTAAACTTAAAATCCTAAATCCGCAACTGACGAATGACGATACTTGTTGTACAGTCAAACCTGTCGTTATTGTTTGGGACTTGGGTCATGTTATTGGACAAACCACCTACTACAACAACGATGCATCAAAAATATCTTCTGAGATATCAACAACTCCAAAAAAAAAAAAAAAAGTGACAAAAATGGCGGCCACCATAACAGTGGACGCCACCGCAACGCCGCTACTTCCGGCGACCGTAGAAAACACCGTGCACGGCGTCGTTGACTTCAAAGGTCGGCCAATTATTCGGTCAAAGCACGGTCGTTGGAGATCTGCCGCGTTTATAATCGGTGATTATGATTACGAAACCTTAGCTTTTAATTTGAGCTAATTAATTGACATTTAGTTGTTAAATTGTGTTTTTGATTACTTGATTTTGTTACTGATTTAGTAAGTAGTGTAGTGGAGAGAAATGTGGAGTGATTTGTTGGAGTTAATCTCTTGTGGAACCGTCTTACCTCGATAGTTGTTGAATTGAGTGGTTGATTACTTGATTTCGTTTCTGATTTGGTGAGTAATGTAGTGGAGAGAACTGTGGAGTGATTTGTTGGAGTAAGTTTCCTGTGAAACCGTCTTACGTCGATAGTATTTGAAAATTATGTGGCTGATTACTTGATTTTGTTGCTGAGTTAGTAAGTAGTGTTGTGGAGAGAATTGAGGAGTGATTTATCGGAGTGAGTCTTCTGTGAAACCGCCTTCCCTCGGTAGTTATTGAATTCTGTGGTTGATTACTTGACTTCATAACTGATTTAGTAAGTAGTGTAGTGTGAGACCGTCTTATGTCGGTGTTAGATTTGAGAGTGTGAGTGTGATATCTTATTATCTTATCCAAAACGTTGTGTAAGACAGTATTTTTTGAGGCTGTGTGGATTTGTTACTGCTAATTAGATGTTTAACTACTTCTGTATGTTGTTAGAAATGGAGAGTAAAATTTTTACTTCAAAATCCCAAGTTCGTTAATTTATTGCTCTTCTGAAAACTTGGTTCAAAAGCAAACGTAGAGAAATAAATAGATGGAGGGAGTATTTTTAATTTTTTATATAGCAAACTGGAGACATGTTGGACCCCTTTTATGGATGTTATACCTTAGTACGCAACTGGCATGAATGCCCTTTGGGTTGCTACCTTTTGTGCCTGGTTTGAAGGCTATCATGTACGTCTGTCGTGGGTTCCAATCGACCTCAAACAGAAACCCAAGTCTCTTACAGTTTGGGGAGGTTGAGATTGTAGTCTATGGTTGTGTGTAATGTCGTATGTTCTTCAAATGTAGGAGTAGAGATGGCAGAGAGAATTGCATATTTCGGTGTATCGGGCAACTTGATAAATTTCATGACCAGTAAACTAGGGCAGTCCACAGCAGTGGCGGCAGCTAACATCAATGCTTGGAATGGAGTGACTTTAATTCTTCCTGTTTTGGGAGCTGTTATTGCTGATTCTTTTCTCGGCAAGTACTGTACCATTATTGTAGCATCTGTTATCTACGTCTTGGTTAGTAACTTACTTGCTTTGTTATTTTGAATACGACCATATACAATAGGAATTTGTGTTAAGTTTAGTTTCAGTACGTGTCTGTCTCACATGTTTGATGTGAACCCACACAAAGTAGGGTAATAACTTAAAATGCTCGTACAAGAGTGACATCTTAAAGTCTGTCTTATTGTGATACGATTGACAACAAAATATATGGTTTAGATAAGACTTTAATATTCCAAGTCGAAACTTCACTTCAAAACCGAGCTCACAAGTGTCACCCTAATACAATAGGACCGTCTATGCGGTACACGTCTTTTGCCGGTGTTCCCTTAGTGAGTGTGATATTGCAGTAGATTTGTCAAAGATTCATCTGATTATATGTTCAGAATGCTAGTTTTGAGTTACAATAGAGAATAAACTTAATAGTGTTCTATGTGCCTAGGCTGGAAGTGACTAAGTTCTGTGTATAGGCTGGCTGTCTCGTATTGTCGAAACCATTGGTTGGGTGTGCATATAATTTTTGGTAACACTTGATACTTATAGGGGCTGGGCTTGCTAACTCTATCTGCAATGCTGCCTTCCCTTAGCTGTGAGAACGGATCAAAGAGAATGCTTGGATGTTCAGATGATATTCAGACGATTACATTCTTTATTGCCCTTTATCTGGTGGGGATTGGGCAAGGTGGGCACAAGCCTTGCGTTCAGGCCTTCGGTGCTGATCAGTTTGATGGAGAAGATCCCACAGAAAGCAAAGCCAAAAGCTCTTTCTTTAACTGGTGGTATGTTGGGTTGTGGACTGGTGGCTTGCTAGGCATTGGAGTCTTAAGCTACGTTCAAGACAATCTTAGTTGGGGTCTCGGATTCGGAATCCCAGGCATCATCATGGTGATTGCATTGCTGATATTTGTGTTTGGAACTCTGACATACCGTTTCACTGAGACAAGTGATGGAAGAAGTCCATTCTATAAAATAGGAAGAGTGTTTGTCGTAGCTGTTAGGAACTGGAATGCCGTGGATTTCGTGCTTGAGGACCAAGACGAAACTCAATGGATCTTGACTAATCGTGAATCCAAACAGTTTAGGTAAAGAGCATTGTTTTCTCGAACAACTTAGTTCTGCGCGTTGATTAATTTGAGTAATTGATCATGATGATTGACAGAATCTCGTCTTTCTTTGTTGGATTTTGGTGGGAAAGGTGATTGGCGTGAATCAGTCTCACTCCCATTTTATGGAGTACATGTTTCTTGATTTACTGCGTAATGGTAGGTATTTATGTTGGGAATAATGGAATATTGACTGCTAACCGATTTGCTTCATCCTTATTTTTAGGTTCCTTGATAAAGCGTTGCTTAAGCCTGACTTGTCAGAAGGAGCAGAAGCTTCTTGCAGCCCGAGTGAGGTTGAAGAGGCAAAGGCTATACTTAGATTGTTTCCGATTTGGGCTACAACTTTGACATTTGCAATCGTCTTCTCACAAACGTCAACTTTCTTTACCAAACAAGGTGTTACACTGGATCGAAAAATTGGGTCAAGCTTTGCTGTACCAGCGGCATCACTACAGTCCTTTTTAGGTATATGTGTTGTCATCTTCATGCCGGTTTACGATTGCCTTCTTGTACCACTTGTCCGATCCTTCACCAGAAAACCAGCTGGGATATCTATGCTTCAGAGGATCGGTACTGGATTCTTCTTATCCATCGTCTGTATGATAGTTTCCGCAATCATAGAGAAAAAAAGGCTCAACACTGCACTGCAGCACGGTCTGATAGATCTGCCTAACGTCACCGTTCCCATGAGTATTTGGTGGTTGCTTCCGCAGTACGCCTTATTTGGGATAGCGGAGGCATTCACGATGGTCGGTCTGCAAGAGTTTTTCTACGGTCAGGTCCCTAGTGGTTTACGTAGCGTAGGGCTGTCTTTGTATTTGACTATATTTGGCACGGGAAATCTTTTAAGTAGCGTCCTTGTCACTGTGATCGACAAAGCAACCAGTCACAGCGGGGCAGAAACGAGTTGGTTTTCGGATAATCTGAATCGTGCGCATGTTGATTATTTTTATTGGCTGCTTGCCGTCCTAAACATGATAGGGTTGATCCTCTTCATTTATTTTTCAAGATCGTACATCTATATCAAAGTAAAGACTCCCATGTAGCGGCCTGTGCGGGTATGATGTGAAAATCTGTTGTACATCCTCCATATACCATGTATGTGAAAATCTGTAAAAATGGCACTTTCGTATATATAGTTGCATTCATGATCAGAGAAAAGGGCTATTGTATATTCTATCCTTTTGAGTTTATCAACAACTCTTCTACTACTGTATTTAAGAGTTGGTTTTATAAATCGAATTCTAGCTTCAGTTCTGTGCTGTAGATTGTTGTGGAGCACAGGCTAATAGACTTCTGATTGAGCTGCAGTATCGGAATGTCTGCATACGTGAGTGTATCAGGCATCAGACGGTTTTCAAGCAGCACCCGCGTCTTTATTCTCAACAACGTAACCAGTGGATTTGGAACGGAAACAAGTTGGCTATCTGATATATCGAAATTGGTCTTCTGGCGATTACTTCTAATCGACTGTTGGTTTCTATCAGATGGTGTGATAAAAATAGTTTGCACGGTACGCCTATACAGTAACTCTGAACGTAAAAATATTATTCAATCCATTTCATTTATTATTCTGCACTGCACTAACGTTTCCAAAAATATCATTATGATGAAACTACTTTTCAACATGGCGTGGTTTTCAAATTTTAGACGGAAGTATTGTTTTTGTTACGGAGCAATATTTCTCTCTAGAAAACTTATTTTTAATCTGATATCACAACACAGTCAAACAAATCCGAAAACAAAAGAATAACATCGTAACCACAAAACTAAAATTAAAATCCTGCTTCCGCAACGGACAAATGACGATACTTATCCTACAGTCCCATAATCTGTCGTTATTGTCAGGGTCATGTTATTGGACGAACCACCTACTCCAACGATGCATCAAAAATATTTGCTGATATAACAACAATTTCAAAAAAAAAAAAAATAAAAAATAAATAAACAGAAGAAAAAAAACGACAAAAATGGCGGCAACCATAACAGTAGACCCCACCACAACGCCGCTACTTCAGGCGGCCGTAGAAGACACCGTACACGGCGTCGTTGACTTTAAAGGTCGGCCAATTATTAGGTCAAAGCACGGTCGTTGGAGATCTGCTGCGTTTATTATCGGTGATTATTGCTAAACCCTAGCTTTTTATTTGAGTTGATTATTAGCATCGTAATTACTAATTAGTGTGCTTGATTAATTGATTTTGCTGCTGATTTAGTAGGTAGTTTAGTTGAGAGAAGTATGGAGTGATTTATTGTTGGAGTAAATCTCTTGTGAAACCGTCTTACGTTGATAGTTGTTGGATTCTATGGTTGATTACTTGATTTCGTTACTGATTTAGTAAGTAATGTAGTAGAGAGAAGTGAGGAGTCATTTATTGGAGTAAATCTCTTGTGAAACCGTCTTACCTCGATAGGTATTGAATTGTGTGGTTGATTACTTGTGATTTAGGAAGTAGTGTAGTTGAGAGAACTGAGGAGTGATTTGTCGGAGTAAATATCTTGTGAAACCGTCGTACCTCGATAGTTATTGGATTTTGTGGTTGATTACTTGATTTCGTTACTGTGTCAGTGAGTAGTGTAGTAGAGAGAAGTGAGGAGTCATTTATTGGAGTAAGTCTACTGTGAAACCGTGTTACCTTGATAGTTATTTAATTCTGTGGTTGATTACTTGATTTTGTTACTAAGTAGTGTAGTACAGAGAATTGAGGAGTGATTTATTGGAGTAAATCTCTTGTGAAACTGTTGTACCTCGATAGTTATTGAATTCTGTGGTTGATTACTTGATTTTGTTACTGATTTAGTAAGTAGTGTAGTTGAGAGAACTGAGGAGTGATTTATTGGAGTGAGTCTCATGTGAAACCGTCTTACCTCGATAGTTGTTGAATTGAGTGGTTGATTACTTGATTTCGGTATTGATTTAGTAGGTACTAGGTACTGTAGTTGAGAGAGCTGAGTGATTTATTGGAGTAAGTCTCGTGTGAAACCATCTTCCGTCGATAGTTGTTGAATTCTGTGGTTGATTTCTTGATTTCGTTACTGATTTAGTAAACAGTGTAGTGGAGAGAAGTGAGGAGTGATTAAGTAAGTGGTGTTGTAGAGAGAGCTGAGGAGGTCTTATGTCGGTGTTAGATAGATTGTGGGAGTGGAAGTGTAATGATCTTATACAAGAAGTTGGTTAACACGATTATTTCCGAGACTTTGTGGATTTGTTACTGCAATTAGATGTTTGAATACTTTTGTATGTTGTTAGAAGTGGAGATAAAAAGTGTTACTTCAAAATCATAAGTTTTTAGCTCCACTTCAAACGAACTTACGATTTTAGGTTCCAAGTTATGATGAACTCGTTTTTGGCGTCAATTACGGAGTATATAATTAGAAGTATTCTACATAAGTATGTATTCGAGTGTCGTAATCGGCAATATTTTTGTAAAAAACACATGCTTTTGGCTTAAAATGAACCCTCGAAGTGTCATAGTGATGTTGGGAGTCTGGTAAGTGAGGTAAATTGAGGAGTTGGAGTAAAACATTGCCGCTCATTCAACAATATTTTCGACCCAATATTCTCCATGACTGATTAGGAAACAGCATCTGTGTGTATTTAGTACGGGAAATGTTGTGTATATCCGACCCCTATCTTGCCATGGACGATAAACCTTTTTTGAAATGGGGCAAAGTTGTTTATATATTCTGATAACAAGTGTCTGTTGAAGGAGTGGAGCTGGCGGAGAGGATAGCGTATTATGGAGTGACATCAAATTTGATCAGCTACTTGACTGGACCCTTAGGTCAATCTACAGCAGTAGCGGCGGCCAATGTTAATGCGTGGAATGGGGTGTCTTCTTTGCTGCCTGTTCTGGGTGCCATCATTGCGGATTCCATTCTGGGTCGTTATCGTACTATTGTTATTTCATCCATCATTTACATTCTGGTTAGTCTAGTTGTCTTCCCTTTCTCTTTTGAATCATTTTCCGTTTTTGTTGTCTTGCTGTCATCTTCCTACTTGCGTATTCCTCGTTCTAAGAAACAGTGTGTTTTTGTATTTTGTCTCGTGTGTATACTCCTTTCAGTTGATCACTGCCTTTAATCTGTTGAATGTTATTTATCCGATCATAGGCGTTGGGCTTCCTCACTTTCTTAGCTGTGCTGCCTTCTAGCAGTTCCCTGACAAGCAATACAATCACAAAAGACTTGTTAGATTCTACACAACCTATGCAAAGCATTGCAGTCTTTTTCGCTCTGTATTTAATAGCCGTTGGTCAGTCTGGGCACAAGCCTTGTGTGCAAGCTTTCGGAGCAGACCAATTTGATGCACAAGATCCCGAGGAGAGCAAAGCCAAAAGTTCATTCTTTAACTGGTGGTACTTGGGCACATGTCTTGGCCCATTACTAGCAGTATCTTTCTTAAACTACATCCAAGATAACCTTGGCTGGACCCTTGGATTCGGTATTCCGTGCATTGTTATGATGATTGCACTAGTAGTATTCTTGCTTGGAAGTCCGACATATAGGTATTCTGCAAAAAGTGAAGAACGAAGTGCATTTTCGAGGATTGGTAGAGTATTTAAAGCTGCAGTACGAAATCGGAGTATAAAACAGTCAACAATTGATATCAAAGTGGAAGCTCAGGGATTTTATCCGTCCCACGACTCTCAAAAGCTTCGGTAAAAACTTGACTTTCTAGCTTGTACATTCGCAGCTAATTCCATTATGTCATAGTGGTGCCTTGATTGTTCTCAAATACGTCTTTGATAAGTGTAAGATAATAATCAAAATATATCCAAATCATTAATGTAAGGGTCCTAAGTAAATTAGTATACTACGGTATTTTGTTTAATGTTGTTTTCCACCGTTTGTTAAACCGAAATACATCACTAATTTAGATTAGGTTCTGATTAGATTTCATTTTAGGTCATCAAACTGGTGAAAATCTCATTCACCGAAGTGGAATTATTGAAATGCTCAAATTTCATGTCACCAAAGTGGATTAAAACTTCAATTTAACATGTCATTTTGTATGTGTACATTTACTTGGCAGGTTCTTGAACAAGGCTTTAGTTTCGCCTACCGGTTCCAATAAAACTGAAGAATGTAGCATGAATGAGGTAGAGGAGGCAAAAGCAGTGCTAAGACTGTTCCCTATATGGGTCACCAGTATCGTCTATGGTATTGTGTTTTCACAGTCATCGACTTTTTTCACCAAGCAAGGTCTAACTATGGAGAGATCCATTGGATCGAGTTTTTCAATCCCCCCTTCTTCGTTGCAAAGCTTTATCAGCCTCACCATCGTCCTCTTCATTCCCATCTATGATCGTATCTTTGTTCCTACATTAAGATCATTGACCGGAAAACCTGCAGGCCTAACAATGCTACAAAGAATCGCCACAGGGATGTTTACTTCTATTCTCTCAATGGTGATTGCAGCTATAGTGGAAAAGAAACGCCTCACTACTGCATTAGAACACGGGTTGATTGATCTGCCAAATGCAACAGTCCCGATGGCTGTCTGGTGGCTAGTACCTCAGTATGTGCTGTTTGGTATTGCAGACGTGTTTACTATGGTTGGGTTACAAGAATTCTTCTATGACCAGGTCCCTACTGAGCTAAGGAGCGTGGGCCTCTCGCTCTATTTGAGTGTGTTCGGGACCGGAAGCCTTCTGAGCAGCTTGCTCGTCTCCATCATTGACAAAACCACCAGTAGGAATGGTCATTATAGCTGGTTTGCTAATAACCTAAACCGAGCTCATCTCGATTACTTTTATTGGTTACTTGCTGGTCTTAGCACCGTTGAAATGATTCTTTTTGTATATTTTGCCAAGTCTTACGTATATAAAAGGAAGCATGCTACCAT
Organism: Gypsophila paniculata; assembly: GCA_032274805.1. Classification (NCBI taxonomy): domain Eukaryota; kingdom Viridiplantae; phylum Streptophyta; class Magnoliopsida; order Caryophyllales; family Caryophyllaceae; genus Gypsophila; species Gypsophila paniculata. The sequence goes on along the minus strand of JAUEKU010031029.1, from coordinate 1,814 downwards.
TTGAAGTTTGAAGAATTGGGGTTACAAGGGAATAAAATGTACATGTACATGGAATTGGAATTCGGAGGTGATAAATGGGTCATTCAAGTCAGGCATGGTTCGAGTCATTTCGGCTATGTACACCTCAAGTTGGGTTGAGTCACTACGAGCTTTATCACCATTGTATCGTTATTTGTTGTAATTGTATGGTATTATTGGGAAATTGTAATTAATCTTCTTCATATTAGGCCATGTTTGGCGTCTTTTTATCCCACCGTAAATTTTGGAATTTCATTGTAGTGATTCATGACTGTTTAAACAAATGTAATTTCGAAATGCCAATTTTTTCCGTGTTGATCACCATTTCTTCCGTCGTCTAATTTGGATTTAGAGCAATCCTTGTCTCGTCTCTTTTGATCTTCAAAAGAATGGTTCAACATGAACCATAGCCTATCATTATCATTTACTAATAACTTTGTAATTTCTATATAAAACTGTCCGACATTGAAACCATCTTATAAAAGAATTATCGCGAGACGGTAGAGGCCCATGTAACACCACATTATCAATCTAACAACTCATTCTCCACCAAAATGTCTCTGTACCTTGAAGAGTCTCTTTGCTTAGGCTTAACAGTCATACATACATGTATAATGCTAACACAGTATACACCACAGAATATCTTTTGACCCCATTTAGTTTCTTTCAAATTATCATGAAACAAATAAATTATGCTCAAATAATCAAATAAAATACTCTTTATCAATTAAATTGATTAATTTGATGGGTCATTTTGTAAAAAGATAATGATATTTGGACTAAGGAGGACACAAATCTGTGTGTATGACAGTAATGTCTTAACTGTCAGCATAAATCCTACATAATCATGGGTGCTTATAACTTAATTGCTTAGAAAACATTTTGACCCCTTTGTTTTCATAAATGTTTAGTTAAATATAGACATATGTACACATTATCGTATATCTCAACCAATAATAAGATCATGATTGTACATGATTCTCGTAAATAACAGAGTAGAATCATAGAGAATAAGAAGATTTCTTATAATTAGCCAAAATGTACGATGACATGGTACACGTACACCTGTCATACTAACGAACTTTTCAGGTGGCTTTTGCTCAAATTAGACGCAATAAGTTTAATATTTCGTATGAATTTTTTAATAAGATTAATTCTTAGGAATTTTATACTTACACTTGAAAGTTAAAATACAAAAGTTCTTTTATGATTAGAGATTCTTTTTAAGGATTATTATTATTATTATTATTATTATTATTATTATTGTCCAAATCGAATACCAATTAATTAAAAAAAATAACTAAATTGATTATGTCAACTATAAGACAGGCCTCTACTTTAGTCTAATTAGCTGTGAACAGCGTACAGAATAATTGCCTCATTTAGGCTACTCAGGTCTCAGGTGTTCTAACCTCTAATTTGTTTAATTTTGTCTAATACCTAGTCGGCCGTTTCATAGTGCCTTATTTCGAAACGTTTATATTCGTGAGTAAATCTCTCTTAAGATGTGTATATGTATCTTAAGTTTAAAGGTTAAAACGAGTCAAATATTGTAAATATGACAAAGTGAAATGCCCTAGGAAATACTCCCTCCATTCAACTCAATGGTGTGCACTTTCCTTTTTCGTTCATTCAACTCAATGGTATGCATTCCTTTTTTGGCAAAAAAATTAACACTTAATAACCAACAACAACACAAATAACTTTTGTTAATAAAAATTAATAAAGTTAACTTTTGTTAATAAAGTTAATTTTCCTAATAAAGTTTGGAGGGAAAAGTAAAAATTTCAAAATTC
>JAUEKU010030810.1:0-14349 GCA_032274805.1 Gypsophila paniculata | reverse complement strand
CCTAGAAAAGAGGTAACTAATAATATCCTTCCTAAAAACAAAATAATATGTTAACTAAATACATCCTACAAACATGGGAAGTAAATAACTGCATATTCGTATAATATCTCCTCAATACTCCCCCTCAAGTTGGAGTATTAGGTAGTACAACTCCCAACTTGAACTGCAAGTAGCGAAATGCATCCCCGGCTAATGCTTTAGTAAATAGATCGGCAATTTGTTCTTTGCTTCGAATATGAGATGTAGCAATAGTTTTCTGCACAATATGATGTCGAATAAAATGACAATCTATTTCGATATGCTTGGTGCGATCATGGAAGACGGGGTTTTTTGCTATATGTAAAGCCGCTTGGTTGTCACAAAATAATCTCATTGGTTGTGCATGAACAATACCCAACGACCTTAGAAAGGATTTAACCCAAAGTACCTCGCTGGTAAGCGCGGCTAGAGCTCGATATTCGGCTTCGGCCGATGACTTTGCAACAGTTGTTTGTTTCTTGGCCTTCCACGAAATAGGAGAACTACCCAATGCAACATAGTATTCCGTGATTGACCTTCGTGTCAATGGACACTTCGCATAATCCGAATCAGAATAGCCCCGAACTTGTAAATCACATTCTCGACTTAACACAATCACTTTATTCGGTGCTCCTTTGATATAACGAATGGTTCGCAACACCGCATTCAAATGTTCTTCCCTTGGTGCGTGAACGAATTGAGAAAGTGTGTGCACGGCATATATTAAATCCGGTCTCGTAATAGTCAAGTAAATTAGCTTTCCAACTAATCTCCTATACTTCATGGGGTCATTAAGGAGTCGTCCCCTTGCTAAAGCCAAATCATGATTTGGCTGTATTGGCGTATCAACGGGTTTTGCTCCCTCCAATCCAGCTTCTTTAATTATGTCTATAGCATATTTACGTTGACTAAGAAAGAGACCCTTCGAACCAGTGGCCACTTCGATTCCTAAGAAATACTTGAGTCGACCGAGATCTTTTATCCCAAAACTTTGGTCCAAAAATGCTTTGAGTCGTGTACTAGCATTTTCACTATTACTTACGACTATCATATCATCCACATAAACAAGTATTCCAAGGAAAACTCCATTTTTATTGTAAGTAAAAAGAGAATAATCGGCCATAGATTGTTCAAAGCCATACCTCGTCAAGGAATTTGTGAGTTTCTCGAACCAATTTCTTGACGCTTGCTTGAGACCGTACAATGATTTATTTAACTTGCACACTTTATTGGTTCCTCCTCTATCAAAACCCGGAGGCATCCTCACGAAAACTTCTTCATTCAAGTCGCCATGGAGAAAGGCGTTGTTCACATCCAACTGAGCAATTAACCAATTCTTCGCAATAGCAACCGATAATAAACACCGAACACTTGTCATTTTCACAACGGGAGCAAAGGTTTCGTGGTAGTCAATACCTTCAATCTGTGTGTACCCTTGTGCTACAAGTTGTGCTTTGTACCTCTCAATGCTCCCATCCGCTTTGTACTTTACTTTGTAGACCCACCGACAACCAATGGGTCGTTTCCCCTTTGGCAAGTCTACAATCGTCCAAGTCCCATTTTTTTCGAGAGCTTTATATTCCTGCAACATAGCTTCTTGCCACTCGGGAACAGGGGCTGCCTCAGAGTAATGTTGTGGTTCAACAACGCTGTCAAGCTTGCTCAAGAAACATTTGTGAGACGTAGAAAAACAAATAGTAGTGACATAACTAATCAAAGGATAACGGGTACCTGTCTGTTTGGATTTCGACTGGGCGGAAGGAGCTACTGATGGTGCGGGGTCTATTAATATCCGAGTCGATTTGCAATAATAATCTTTCTTCCAATGTGGCTCAAATTTTTGACGAGCACCTCGTCCCATATTACCCTCCTGCTCCTGCATACTAGGCGCTCTGTTTTCAGCAGTAGTTGCAGTGGCTTCGGTTTCATTCGCAGTGATTTCGATTTCATCCGCATCCCCATTACCATCCTGACTTGTGCTTGAAACTTCTACTGTATTGTCATCATTATTCTCTTCGATAAAAGTAGCATCCGAGTTCAGAGGTAACGAATCAGAATGCTCCAAAATTTGTGCTCCATCATCAGTGCCATTCACGGTTTTTATATCATTATACGGAAAAATATGCTCATAGAAAATTACATCTCGACTCTCAAAAATTCGACGCCTTTTAAGGTCATAAACTCTCCAACCCTTCTTGCTTGATGGATACCCAACAAAAACACATCGTACTCCCCGCTCATTGAATTTATCTCGTGATTTTTCTTTATTGTGAACATAACATAGACTCCCGAAAACTCTCACGTTGTCAAGGTTTGGCTTATGACCATGTAAAACTTCATAAGGGGTTTGTCCCTTTAAAACATGAGTAGGGGTTCTATTAATCAAGAACGCAGCGGTAACAATACATTCCCCCCAAAACTCGATGGGTAAGTTCCCTTGAAAACGTAAAGCCCGGGCTTTTTCTAAAATGTGTCTATGTTTCCGTTCAACCCTTCCATTTTGTTGAGGTGTGTCAATATTACTAGTTTGAAAAACAATGCCATGTTCCCTATAATATTCTTTTAATGGCCCGGAAAGGAATTCCGTTCCATTATCACTTTGAACAATTTTAACTTGTTTTTCAAATTGATTCTTCACCATGTTGCAAAAATTGATCATTAACTGTACCACCTCACTTTTTTTCTCTCATGAGATAAACCCAAACCGCTCTACTTTTGTCATTTACAATGGTAAGAAAATATTGGGCTCCATTAAAACTTTTCACTCGATAAGCACCCCAAATATCGCAATGAATAAGACCAAATAAAACATCATTACGCTTCTTATTCAATTTAAAACTGGACCGTGTCTGTTTAGCACGACAACACGGATCACAAATATCCTTTGAATTCCAAACTAAATTAAAACCAGGTAAATTGGAAAAATAAGGCAAAATGCTACTCGATGGATGGCCAAGCCTGTCATGCCAAAGTCGAGCATCACCTCTGTTATTGACCTTTGCTATTGTCTCATCCTGACATCCTTGCAAGTAATAGACCCCGTCTTCATGCTCCCCCCGTCCAATCTTCATCCTCGTAGATAGGTCCTGTATCACACAATGATTAGAGTAAAAGGTCACAGTACAATTGTTTTCTTCAATAAGTTGTTGGACGGAGATCAAATCACATGTTAAATTCGGGACATAAAGGACGTCTTTAAGTACAAATTTGTCACTTAGAATGACTTTTCCATGCTCATGAGCAATAATATGAGACCCATTCGGAAGGCCAATAGTAGACGGACTTTTACTATGTATATTTTCAAGCAAATTTCTTTGTCCCGTCATATGGTGTGAAGCACCGCTGTCGAGGAGCCAACGAGTTTTATTTATCATACCTGCAGTTTTATTGTTACCTTTGCTTTTCGCCAAGAGAGTTCGGAGTTGAACTAATTCCTCCGCTGTCAAATTCCCGACGCTACTGCTTTCTCCTTCGGTAACACCCGCTGCATTTGCTCGTTGTTGACTGCCACGTCCACCTCGACCGCGGCCTCGACGACCTCTGCCTCGTCCTCTTCCAGGGTTGCCTGGCTTATTCCAGCAATTGTCTTCATTGTGCCAAGCTTTTCCACAATATCCACAGTAAAATATATCTTGTTCATTTCGGTCAGAAGTGGTACTAATGCCTCTGTCGTGTCCTTGGACCTGCATCTCTGTAACATTCGAAACCATGGCTGCCTCAACTTCCGGTGCTTCTTCCTTGCCTTTGGTCACCGCTTTATGTCTCTCTTCTCTTAAAACCAGAGCATATGCTCTGCTCAAAGACGGAATTTCATCATCCATGAGGATATTTGAACGAATGTGGCCATAGAGACCCGTGTCGAGTCCCATAAGAAACTGGTGCACTTTCTCTTCCTCACGCTCTTTAAGAATTTCCGTCACCGCTCCGCAAGTGCATTGAGGGACTTTGCTATAACTTGCTAATTCATTCCTTATCATTTTCAAATTTGTGTAATATTGAACGACTGACTGATCTTTCTTTTGTTTACAGTCATTCAACTCTCCCTTCAACTGATGCACCCTCGGAGCGTTACCGGCGGCATAGCGTTCTCGTAATTCCTTCCAAAGTTCTGTCACGGTTCCTAAGAAATTGATGCTAGCGTGCAACTCCTCTTGAATTGAGCACCGTATCCATGACTTGAGCATAGCGTTGCACTGTCGCCACGCTACTGCTTCAAGGGACTCTTCTTGTCCTTTGGGGGTGACAGGACTCTTGATTTTTCCTTCAATGAAGGCCAATTTATTTTTCGCATCTAGAGCCGTCTTCACCGCATCTGCCCACAAATCGTAATTTTCTCCATTAAATTTCTTTGGAGTTAATGTCAAATTCGGATTTTCATTTGGGTGGAGATACAACGGGGAAGCCGGCGAGATGTGATCGGATTTAATGTCTTTGTTTTTGTCTCCGTCACCGTTTTTCATGGTGATGAAGTGATTAATTGAAAAGAATTTGATTAATTGAAATTTAATTTACCAGGATCAAAAGCTTGTTCTTGATGCCATAAAGAAAGGGAATTGATTGGTAATTCTTATTCAACAATATGTTACGTACAATCACTTTGCATATATACATGATACAAGCACCACAAATATAGAAACTACTACCTAGAAAACGTAACTAATAATATCCTTCCTAAAAACAAGTAATATGTTAACTAAATACATCCTACAGATATGGGAAGTAAATAACTGCATATTCGTATAATATCTTCTCAATAAATACAAATCTCAAGGATACCATGAGAATTATCCCACCAATTTACCCCACCATTGGACTTGAATTGTAGCTCTAAAAATGTTTCTAAATTAATTGGTACGATTTTAACAATTCTTTCTCTCTCTAATTTTGTTATCTAGTAATTAATGATTTGTATCATTAATTTTTTCTATATTTACATAAAACATAATGATATATACGACGGGGTAATTTTTCTCCTAAAAAGGTTGAAGACAAAGCCAATAAGTTAATTAATGAAACAAGTTTTACTACAAAAATCTGAACACAAATTACACAGAAAAAAATGACGATTATTAATTTTATAATGACAAAACTTGTTTATTTTTTAATATATATTTTTTTTCTTTTTGGTAACGGTGGGTACATACCCTTATTGCCACCTTACTACCTTAGGTGGGCAGTGGAAACCCAACGAGTGTATAGATAAGCTACAAACCAAAATTACTCTTAGAGTGGATTTAACCTGAGAACCATTAGGGCAACAACAACAGTGCTTTTGCTGCTGAAGTTCTTAGATAAGGACGAACTTGTTTGAGCGGACGAACTTGTTCTTACTTAGAAAAGGTAGGTGAGAAGATGGGTTCCACTGTGCATAAACTTCCTCACAACTCCCAAAATCTCATATCAACATTATTTTGACAAAGTTGTCTTGTTTTTGTTTTTTTATTTTTAATTTTTTTTTTTAAATATGGGACCCATTTAAGAACATGAATGGGTCTTTACCATTGTTCAAATTTTGTTCTATAAATCTACGTTTGTATTATTTGATGTGGCAATGATGTGGCGCTAACGTGGCGATGAACAAATTTGAATGATTCTTTGCTATTGGATATCTAATCATGTTTAACCAGCTGTGATTGCACCTTTGCAAATGATAACATAATATTTTACCATTAATTATATGTCCCCATATTGATTCTCACTTAGTCCAATTTTACGGTCTTATATTGATAAATAGCTCATTTTACAATATAATTACGAGTAGAGGAGTTAATATAATATATTTGAGCATTGTGTTATATTTTGGGTGTTTGGTACTGTCTATCGTCATGCTTTAACCAGCTGTGACGATTGCACCTTTACATACAACTAATTTAATTTTTTTTAATTACTTTTTAATATTTTTCACCGAATAATGTTTAAAAAGTCATTGTTGATAATGATGTCGAAAAAGCCTGACTAATCAAATGATTAAAAACTAATTAATCTAATCAAATCTTGGCAAATCAATTGATTCGAGCACGGGATTTAATGAAAGTGCATTGGTAATGTATCATCTGACTTTTAATTACTAAACCTCACTAACTCTCACGTGTTTTTATGAAAATCAAATAATAATATATTCATCAAAAGTGATTTCCATATCTCTTTTGGCTGGCAACTATGTCGGTTTTTTGAAAGATAAGCCCATTTAAAGTGTCCATTCCAATAATTGTGTTTAATAAAATTGTTTTTGTTTAGTGTAATTCTTGGTTTCACAGAAACGATTATATGTTTAATAATGTGCTTGTTAATTTTAACAAGCTTATTATTAATTGTAATAATGGAATTCAGATATGGAATGAAACTAAATTCATTGATTTGAACAACCCGGATGAATACAATGTTAATCAAATGGGCATTTCTCCTAGAAATTCTAGTATTAGCAATAAGAGCATTTTTTGGGAAAAACCACCAATTGATTTTCTAAAACTTAATTTTGATGGGTCTAAATTAATAGATAATAAAGCCGCTTTAGGCTATTGTGTAAGGGATTATAATGGTGATGTCGTTTTGTTGGGTGCTAAAGCATGTGGTCTTAATAGTATTCTTGTAGCCGAAGCACTAGCATTGAAAGAGGTGTTTTAGCAGCAAAATCTTTAGGAGTCTCAAAATTTATTATAGAAGGGGATAATATTTGTGTTATCAATGCAATCCGTGATACTTGGCGAGTTCCATGGGAAATTTCAAATATTATTTTAGACGTAAAATTTGAAATTCAATCTATTCAAGTAACAAAAATTAATCATTGTTTCCGCGAGGCTAATAAAGTTGCTGATTTTATGGCAAATTTAGGTTACACTTGTCCGAACCATTCGAGGTGGTCTGAAATTCATTGACTACCTCTTACCTCTCTCATCCGAAAGGATGAAATAGGTTGGTCTATATTCGAGGATCAATCTAGTTTTATTACCTTATCAAAAAAAAAAAAAAAAGCTTGAAAAAAATAAAAAGGAAAAAGAAAACAAAAACAAAATGTACATGTCTCTGATTAGTCTTAAAAGTACAGGGAGCAGAAAATCCAATTATTGGAGTATGTGTGTCTCTGGTTAGTCTTTCTTCCCGTATTTTTCTTACCAGGTAAAGTACTCGGCTACTCAACAAATGTTCCCTTCAGCGAGGGACCGACTGATTATTGGTAGTTCGTCGGATACATCCGATGTTTTCCTGTGTTGAAAGCCCACTAATGATTAGTTAAAGCACGAAAACGCTCCCTCTGTTTATTAGAACAGCAATTGCAAATTAGTCTGATTTCAGTACCAAATATCCATGTTACTTCCACCTAGAAAACTTACCGCGGAACAAGAGCGCTAAGCCGCTAATGCACTAATGCCGCCTCATAAATAAGGGGAAGGGATATATAACAACATACTGCATACGGTAGCAATTAGCATACTTCCAAGCCAACTTACTAATTCACTAATGAAATTTCATCTAACCCGTCATCCATTTCACCATCACCATTTACGTCGGGTTTTCAATCATCTATCCATTTGTTGGGGTGGAACGACTTTAGGGCGAATTCGAGTGTAGCTGACATCCATACCTCCAAGGCTCCAACCCAATTTACCATCCAACCTATGGGAAATCGCATCCATCTCACCCTTTTTCTCCAGATTCCTCCTTTTAAACAAGCGGTTGAGCTAGGAAACAAAATGTAGACATTCCAAGACACATAATCTAACTCATATAAGCAGGACATTTCACCATAGACGGCTAGTAGATCGGATTAGCTTCTAAAGCAAAGACAGCCTATTAAATTGTGTGTGCAGGGGCCAAATGGCAAAAACAATCACTTGCAGAGTTGCAGTTGATGGATTGACGAGGTTTTATTATCGGCAAATATAGCAAACTATATTTCCTAGAACTACAGGTTAAGAAGATCTCTCTTAACTCATAAGTACACAACCAGCTAAGATTAACAAAAAGAGAACAAAAACAACAGACAAGTTCAGGATATCCTGTCACATCCCAATTTCACAGCTATAAAGCAGTGTCTTGATGATGTAATTCGCAACCAATCTAAAAAGAAATTGCCAACAGAAACTAAGATCACCTTTAGTAGAGCAGTTCCTCAAACACAGGATCAACGTTTTGTCCCCACTTTCCGTGATACAAATCCAAGAGTCTCTCTGCTGGGGTTACACCTGCATAACACAGCCTACACTTTATGCACAAGTAAACCACGGTCTTGCATCGGCTTTATGATGTAAGATGGGTCAATCTTCATCTTGCACGACAAAAATCTGAGCTGGATAAATCACGACATTATCTATAGATGATATATAAGTGTCCCAAACCGTACCAGTTCGGACGACTTCAGCGACTTCGTTTAAGAAGCCAATCTCCTTAAACCCTCTTCGTTCCAAACCATCCTGAAGAAAATCATATTCCAATTCTTACATCGGCTAAAAAAGCACACGCTAGAGAAATGAAAAGAGCTTACCTTCGCCAACTGTAGAACATCCTCTGCAACATGCTTAAGGTATCCATCTCGAAACGGAGTCTTAAGACCAAGCTTTGGTACCTAACAAGCACACTTCAAATTTAGAATATTTTCTTAATCAATTCAAATAAGAGCAAACTTATCTGTCACCCACAAAATTACCATTCACAATTGTTATTAAATGTAAACTAATACACAGAAATTACAGAGTAGATGGTATTGGTACCTTATCCCTTAGCATCTGTCTTTCTTCTTTGGTCCAATCAGCTATCATGTCTAGAGCAGTTTGCAACGAGTCCTCATCATACAACAAACCAACCTGAAAACCGTAAATGTCGATGTTGAAAGAAAATATTCTATTTTGGCAATCTCTACCGCTTACCTCCTCTTAGAATATAAATTGGCCTAAACTACTACATACAAAATAAAACTTTCAGCGTAAGTGCAGCAGCATATGTGACGAAGACTGAGATTCGATGGACCATACCCAAAATGCAGGCAATGCGCACAATGTGCTCCATGCTCCTCCATCAGCCCCTCTCATCTCTAAATATCGCTTCAGCCTGACCTGAAAAGAAGAGTGCAGGAGACAAGAGAAAAAGAATTAAGATGGTAGAACGAAAAATAGTTACCTAAGGACTTGAAATAATAAAAGCTGTACCACTCATGACACCGGAAACAAAAGTCTCGAAATATGACAGACCTCGGGATGTATAGTGGTCACATGATACTCCCAATCATCTAGTGTTGGCAATTCACCAGGAAGAACAGGAAGCTTCCCATTTAAGAAATCCTGCATGTATGATAGTAGCATTTATACCTTTTTCTTGCAACCAAAGCTACTAAAAGATTCATACCCGAAAGGAAGATCCGATGCAGTCAATATGCTTCTTGTTTCGGTAAACAAAATACATGGGAGCATCCAATGCATAATCCACATATTGCTCAAACCTGAAATATAGAAGATACACTTCATCTTTTATCTACTCATATACAAACAAGTGAACAACCAACGTCACTACTAGTACGTATTTATAAGTTATAACCAAGAGCTAGGTTAGATTTCGATTCAGCAACACAACAGACAAAGCAAAATACTCTTCTGTTTGATGAGTCCGAAAAGACTTTTAAAATCAAATCACTTATTCTTGCTCACCCAAAAGAGTCATCAAATACAAAAGGAAGCATCCCAGCACGATCATTATCCGCATGACACCAAATATGACTGTCAAAAAAAAAAAAAAAAAGAAGAAAAAAAAAAAAGCATAAAAAGATAGTTAGACCGAAAAAATGAAGAATCAAGCATGACAGCTTTGTGGAACAGGCAAAGTGATAAAATGCTTATGGAAGTCTAACCTCCTCATGCTGAGATAACCATTTGGCTTCCCTTCTGTGAAAGGAGAATTAGCAAACAGCGCCGTTGCTATCTGCCCCGTCAACATAAACAATCAGTCATAGACCTTGTTACCATCTGTTCACAACTCACATAGCAAACAGATAAAGATATTCTCACAGGCTGTAAGGCGAGGCTAGCACGAAATTTTCTGATCATGTCAGCTTCTGAATCAAAATCCAAGTTCGCCTAACATATCAGGCAGATAACAGAACTACTCAATAACAGAGGGGAAGCCACAGTACATGTCCTGAACATCACATCATTTTCAGTATAAAAGAGAAAAATGGTCGTGGTAGCGAATGACTCTGCAATAACCTGGACAGCACATGTCCTGAACATCACATCAATTTCCGATGAACCAACTTTGGGCAAGTGGTTAGTTAGAATCTCGTATCGTTCCTGATTGAAGAGACAAAGTTAGCACTAAGTAAAAGCTCAAAATTCGGCAAATAGATCTCAATTAGGGAAATATAATCTCTAATAAGAAATTCAAAAATGTGGGAAACATGCGGAAATAGATTACGCTACGACTCAAGTGAGTTACACATCAACTAATAACATTTTATATAGGACGAACGACTGGACAAATACCTTAGGCATTACTGGGATGTCCTCAAGTCGCCACTTTGGCTGGTAGCCAATCCCTATAAAACCGATGCCCATTTCTTCTGCAACAGCTTTGGCCTGCCAAAAGTGTTGTAAGATAAAGCCTAAAATTTAAGTCTCCTATGTGGTACTTGGCTTCAATTCAAAGCCAAGCTAACAACTAAAATAACCAAGCCACAGTAGCAAGCTAGTTGGGGCTCGAAGCAGTCATTCACTACTGGTACTTGACTATATGTTCCTAGCATATAAAGAGCGAAACGAAAAAAAAAAAAAAAAAGGATTTATAAGGTTCAGTCATATTACCCTTAAAAGCCTAGCAGAACGCTAACATGAAATATTCCATAACCACATCCAAAGCGAACATGCATCAGCAAATAGCATGCACTATCCTAAAATTAAAAAACTAGTCACGCTCACTTGGCAGCATTCCTAACAAGAGCCACCACCAGTAACGCACAATGCTTTCCACCATCGTAGCATTTCAAGCTTTAAGTCTTTATTAAAGAAAAACAGCAGGATACCAACCTGGTAGAGATGAGATTTAACTTCAGCATAAGTTTGATGCAATGTTTCAACAGGAGCACCACTAAGTTCAAATTGACCGCCAGGCTCCAGTGATATGCGTTGCAAACCCTGACAGCAGCCAAAAAACAAAAGCAAATATAAGGAGCCGACACTCTAACAGAAGAAAAGAAGGTCCGATATAATTTGTGACTTTAATGCTCACCCCTTCTCTTTCTTTAAACATGTACTAAATATAATTTTCTCAATATCAACTGGACTATCTCAGCTATGCACACACTCTCATTAAAAACAACTGCGATCTCTCCAAGGGTATGATTGAACTGCTATAGCCGGAATTCAAGCAATGTATTGCTGCACAAACAATACAAAATAACCGTATTTGGCATAAATCTACAGATAAAGACTCTTTGAAAATATGAAAGCGGAACAAAACATTTGCGAAAGGCGGTCACAACCATTAGCCTCATGCAGTTTACCTGCTTAAGTCCAATTATATGGTCACCTTCCATCTCTTTCTCCCAGTCAAATCTCTCAGCAATACCATTAAGCAATTTTGCTATCTGTTCATATTTCATGGGCCGTAAGGTGGCCATCTCAAAGCCAATCTTCTCATGTTCCGTGCCTATTCTGCAAATACAAAGTACAATGTAAGCTAAAGACAACATATTTCTAAAAGGGATAGAAATCTTGTAAGGAGCAAAATCAGTTTTTATCTTCAATTTCCGAAAATGCATAACGATATCCTATGTTGAAACAATAAACAAGAGCATATAAATGCACACTACAGTTATTACGCAGGTAGACATGTCACCGAAAACTTCCTAAATGGACTGAATTCAGGCCGTCCCAATTTCGAGTTAGCTTGGTCACATGGGTGAAGACATTTAATCAAACAACCATGCTGTACTCACTATTGTGAAAACACCCGAAGACGAAGGCCCCAGCAGAAACCAACCTATTAGTTTTAAAACATAAAACTGTAGGCCAGCAACATTATTGTTCAGCAATGACACTTTGACCCTAGACACGGTAAACCGAAACACCCAAGAAGCTCACAAGCGCCTATTATAGGATTAGGAGATCACCTCCATTGTTCTTTAGGTTTGCACCCTGACGCGAGATATGCCACAAGATCGTCTTTGGTGAGTGGCTTGGTAGAAACCACAGCCTGCTGTGCAGGTGGACTTGCTGCAACGATAGCATGAAACCTGCGTGACCCTCCTCTACTACATGCTCTGGCAGAGTTCCATGTCAGACTGCGATCACATCTGACTGTCTCGGTTTGCAAAGAAAGTGTTGCGGCGGCCTTGCACACAAGTGCCATGTTATCCCCTGCACCAATATTCCAAACGCCACTAATCATTCAAAATCCATCTAAAACGCTACATACGTACAAGCTGCCACCTAATTACCACGAGGTTAATATCATCGTGATTTCTATCAAACCCTATAAACACGACCAAACAGAAAATGCACTCGACTAATTAGGTGGCAGTGTGGCACGGCTGTAGACACGTTGATTCCTCACAAAATGAACCAACTAATCACCTCATTCTACACCACATTTCTCTTGTAAATATTGCACAGTTAGTGTGCTGACAACATCCCGGTCAGGCCGCATACATGTGAGAATCAAATCGTAGCTCACATTTCGAGTGTGAGCTACACAGATAATAACATAACCAAACACATTTTCGATCAATTTTCTCCAAATTCATCATCAGCAACGTCAATAAATTAAATGCTCGTCCCATAAGCACGTGATCAGAAATCGTCACATTCGAAAGAGTAATTCAATTCAATAACCCGGCCTGGCGCCCCTTGCCTAACATGGACCGCAACTCGTGCAAACGAACCAAACTTGGTATCCATTTTTTAGGACCTAAAAAATCCAACTTCTTTCTTGCCATTTCGGCCTTTAATTAGTGTAAGGCTCTATCGAATATGACTTTTACTCAAATGCAATATTTCTTTTTCATAAAATTTCTACGTACGACTTATTGAGAATGCCCAAGAAGGTCCTGAAGTGGGAGAAGTTGTCCGAGACAAAAGTCCAACCAACCATCCTAAAATCAATTGGAGTCATATGGATACAACCCTTCATTACAGCACCGATGTGGGACTCATATGGAGTCTTATATATTCTCAGAAACTTCACCATTGTTACAAATTATTTATTTAGATTTTCTATTTTTAAAAGTAAATTATAAATAACCCCCTTATAAAATCGAGTTTTCTAAAATAACTCCATTTTAAAAAAAATTTTAAAATTACCACCTTTTAAAACATTTTCATTAAAAATTGCTACCAAAACTCATTTTCGGTGATATTAAAAACGATTTTTTTGGCCATTTTGAAGTGTAAATCTTGAAGTTTAAGTATTTATTTGATTATAGGGATGTTTTTGACGTGTTTATGGGTAGAAAAACGGCTAAAATTTATTCTTTTTTATCATCGAAAATGAGATTTGTTAGCAATTTTTAATAAAAATGTTTTAAAAGGTGGTAATTTTAAAATTTTTTTTTAAAATAGGGTTATTTTAGAAAACTTGATTTTATAAGGAGGTTATTTACAATTTACTCTATTTTTAATATGGGCCTCAATGTATTGTTATTCAGAATACAAAGTTTATTAAACAAAAAAAAAAAACCAATATAAACAAATGAATCTCTAAATAAAGAATAAAAGAGGATTAGCAATATTATCATTTTATATCCAGAAAAATTGTTTCAACCAAAATTTTAAAGTCGTGATTGAGATTCAATAATAGGTTGTTATAGCTTAACACGCCCCCTCATGCAGGGGCTTGTAAACGTTGACGCGTGATAAATGCGTAAGGAAGCTCTGCACGAGGTTCCAATACCATATTAGAAGGTCATATCAATCAATATCTTAAGGTGATAAAGTCTGATAATAGGTTTTTACACATTAACACACTCGAAGGGGGAAATATTTAAGTTTAAATTTAAGTATTTAGCTTATGAATGTATTAAGAGAAAAACATAAATTTGACATCTAGTATTGATGCATGTCATATTTTGCAAGGGTAATTTAGTCATTTTAATGTATTTGGGTAGCTTATTCTCCAAGTTAATTTGCCTATATATTAGGTTAACTATGTAAGAAAATGATGGTGTAGTAGTGAGTGAGGAAATGATAGTAACAAAGCATATTTGGTACTATATTACAATGGTGATGTGCTCAATAAGATATGTTGTTGATGATGGTGAGTTGGTCGATATTGAGTTGGTTCAAATACTGGTATTGAGTTGGTTAGCTCTGATACCAAATGATGTGTTATAAGCAAAAAAAAAAAAAAAAC